>JAGXCT010034853.1:0-20732 GCA_022495035.1 Philopotamus ludificatus
AACGGCTCATAAGGCTTGGCTACAAAATCACGCCAAAAGGCGTGAACGGCTCATAAAGTATTATGTTAAATAAATGATAATCTAAACATCGAATAATTTGAAACCAGCAGGTTTTTTATGAAATGATAAATATAAATATTTGGGGCCTGAAAGAAATCAAACATTTTTTCATGAAAATTAATGAAAAATTTGTGTTTTGTCATATTTCTTTTACATACTATTATAAAACATAATTTCCATCATTATTAGAAATTGTTTCCCTTCTTCATTGTAGTTTTTCAATTCCTTTTTTGAAAAAACTTTCAGGTTTCATGGTTTTCGACTACATTTAAAAACGTTCTCTATAAACCTGTAGAAAAAATAATCGAAAGAAATAAAATGCACAAAAGAACCTTTCGGAGTATTAAACCAGGCTTAGAGGTCGGAAAAGAAGTTTGATTCGGAGAAAGCCCTTGACTTATTTTATCGTAAATAATCTATTTCTCATTCCTAATTACAATTTTGGTGTAAAAGGGTCGAATTCTTTATTTCGACAACAAAGAATTGCATATGTTTCTCCGCTCTTTTAGCTAAATTTTCATTTTATTTAATTTACAGATGCTTTTCAAATGTGATTTTACAGAGGAACTTAGAGATTTGAGTCTCTGCGATTATTCTTTTGGGCCTTACTAGACTAATGGTGAAAAAAAAATACATAAATCGAGTTTTATTTATTGATTTATGTTTATATATCTATTATTTAGTCATCATGTCGATTCTTAATGCCTTGCACACATATGTGTGCAATTTATGTCATGAATGTGACATGCAAACGATGCATTTTCAGTACCATTGATTATTATCCATTAACTCGAATGACGATGGGTCATTTTCATGAATCAACATTAAACACACAATTCTGAATGATGTTATGACGTGAGGCTAATGTTGTTTTACGATGCATTTTCTTTATTTTTCTTGTAAATTGAAACCGCGCAAATCGAAATCAATACTAGCGTACCTATTTTCGGTCGCAGGTTATCTGATCAAAGTTTCAGCCTTGGCCCGGAGGTCAAAGGAATTCCAATCGCCGGGTATGCAAATCGATCGCGGAGGCCTTTGGAGGACCCAACAAAAAATTGGATCAAAGGCGACTGATAACATATTAAACAGCCATTTTTTTTACAAAATATCCGCGTAGTACACTGCATATTTTCCGGCGAAACGTGTATATGTTTTTCGATTTTGGCCGACAGAGGGAATAAATTAGGGTAGGTGGTGCGAGTTGGTTGGCCACCGCCTCCCCCATCCCCAGATCCCAGCTCATGCACAATGGGAGCAGCTTTGATTTATGGTGGGCGATGGTGTAATGTCGGCGGGTCCGGATCTCTCGCGGGTCTACCATCCAAACTTGTATTCTGAATCGGTATCATTGATACACGGCCTTGGATCGTTGGTTCACCGCAGCCATTGTGCTCTTGGGGGGATGAAAATTACCAATAAACGTTAGGAAAATTGTGGAGGGCTAATGCGAACGATCGAATAAAATCGTATTTGCGATCACGCAATCTGTAATAGGGATAAATAATATCGAACTAAAGCAATTGCTGTCACTGTGCTATACAACTTTCGGAAAATTCCGGAAAATTATGATCAAAAACCGTGAATACAGCGATAGAATCGGTAGAGCCGAGTTGGGGATTAACGTTTATCTGCTTCATATTGAAAAGTATTTTAGAATATATAGATTTTTCCGCTTTTCCTCGACGTACCCCCATTATTTTGCCTTAATTTAAAAAATCTTAATATTTCACTTTTGTTCATTTTCAGCGATTATTAATTTTTTGCAAGCTTTGTGTTAACGAATACGTTTATTTTCAGAGATAAATATATATTTATAATAAATTTAATCATGAAAATATTTTCACGTATTTATATAAAATGTGAAATTCGTTTTATTTTTGGTAATTACGAGTTGATTTTAGGTAATGGAACCCTCCGGTTTAATGTCCGTTCCGGAACATATCACTCTTGTGAAAAGAAAATCGTGTATGTTTATGTATTTTATTGCGGAAAATATAATGAAAAATTTTCCGTTATTTAAATTTGTGAATAATTCAATTTAGCTTTAATATCTATATTTACCGCGATCTATCCTTTAAAAAAAAACAAAGTAGTTTATATATTTAACTTATGCATTAAAATATTTTAATTTTAATTAAAATTTATTTAATCCTTTTTTTACAAAAACATTAAATACTTCCTCCTATTAAATGTGTTTTTTTTATGAAAAAAGGATGGTTCATGTCTCTTCTGTACTGTACTTCTTGTCAATAATTCTCATAACTTTGAACCGTTATATTTTCTGGATTTCGCTCCAGCTCATTAAAAAAAATTCTATTTTTTAAATGTTTTCATCAGGGCATTCGATCTGATGTGATTTAATCGGTAATAAACATTTTTTATGAAGTCCCGGAGCTGAACCGATAAAAAATAACGGTTTATATCGGTTAAAAATTAAAAAATCAGTTATTTTTCCGGAACAATGACCAAGCTACCAATACCAAGCTGATATATTTTTGTTAATTAAGCCGGAGCGCAAACGGAACCGAAATATACCGGTTTGAAGTCCTGTATTATATAAACGCTCTTTTAGTTTAACTATAAACGAAAAATAATCCTAATTTGTGCATAAATTAATAGTTTTGTAAAATAAGCCAATTTCAATTATAATTTATGAATATCCTTGACATTTTAAAATTTAAACACGCGATTCTAGTTTCAGAATAAGTTTGCAAAATTTTAGATAACTGTAAAATATGCTCATTTGATTAAATTTGAATAAAAAGCTTAGAATATTTGAAAACAGCATTTAATTGGGTAATGAAAAAAAAATTTAGAGGATAGAGAATGCAGTAAATTTATTTTTCATTTATTCATCATTGGCACAACAGTCCTATTGTAGAGCCCTGGCGTCATTCAACACCCTTCCATGATAAGTTTCTATGGCAAGTCTTAATGAGGCGGTATCCCTCTATACACCGTCAAACTAGCTCAGCCTTGGTTTTCCTCGTTCCTCCAGGGGCAGGATTGCTTGTTAACCATAAGCTTTTTCGATGGCTGACTGTCTCGCATCCTTGACTGGTCTGGTCACTCCTTATCCTTGTATAGTCGGTACAGCTATGTCATTCCCCGTCATCAAATACGGCTCCAAATATTCGTCACAGAATTCTTCTCTCCATGATCTCCAGTTGTCGCTCATCTTACTTTGTTAAGCCCAACATTCAGATCTATATGTTAGGACGGGCCGATGCGGGTCTTGTAGAGCTTGACTTTGGTCTTCTTCGAGAGGAATCTCGACTATAGATGCTTTTGAAATCCTCATAGGCTTTGACAAAACAAGAAGAGCGACATTAATACTGGCTCTACGGATAAGCACGCCAAACTCACGTCCAAATAAGGCGCGGACTTCGACCAAACAGGGGAAGAGAGGACCCTGCAGTCGTCGGAAGCAACCACACACCACGCCCTACGGGTACTGGGCCACACGAGGCCCTGTTTATCAGTGACGAAGCGTGCAGTCGATTCCCTTCCCCCCCTTATCCAGCCCCACACCACGAGGCTTGCGATAGGGCCGAATTGTGCGGGATTGCCACTTCCGCACACTCTATCGCTTACTCTTAAGCCCGGGAAGTTCTAAGACTAGTTCTTACTCTTAAGCCGTAGCTAAGATGTCTCTTTAAATGTTTCACCAGCAACAAGACTACCGGCTTTCCATCAGACTATGCTATTAGTCCCTTTCATCATCCAGACAGCTGGAAGTTCGACTGGGAGTCAATTGCTCCCCCAAGGCAACGGGTGACAACAAGAAATACCGTCGCCGAGGAGTAACCCAAGGCGCACCTCCCGTCGTAGTAACCACTCCCGTCGGTCGGGGACTCTCGCCAAGACTCTGTTAGTTTCAGAGGACGGAGAACCGTGGTGACTTGCCTGGCAAGCTTCCCGGAGCGCGGTCTGCTCGAGGGGACGCCCCCACTAGCTCCCGTTCCTCCTACTCACACTTAGCACCACGAGGAGGTCAGAAAGGACTATTCGCTAATCAAGATGAGCGACAACTGAATATTCTGGGGAGGAGAGTTCTGAGCCTAATATTTGGAGCTGTATTCGACAGGTCACAGCTGACGTCAAGAATGCGTCAGCTGTGACCAGAGGAAACGAAGACTATAAAGGGGCTGAGGTGGCTTGGCTGTGTGACAGAGGGACACTGCATAATTAAAACTTACCGGAGCGACCTGGTGGCAGATCAGATAAGTGGAGAAGGATGTTGATGAGGCCAGGGCTCTACAATTGTGCTGTTGTACCTATGATGACGATGATGATGATGATGATAGTTTGAGTTAGTCTGTATCTGTACAAGGTGAAAAAAATATCTTTGTGAAGATATTTTTTTTTTGTAGAACTGTTGAGATGTGTCATTCCTGGTTTAGAAAATTCAAAACGGGTAATAGGAACTTGAAGGACCCTCCTAGAAATGAACGACGATTGGATTTTGATGAAGGCACATCTCTGGTTAATTCAGATCCTCTTCAAATCGACAACAAATTAAAGCTAAAAATACAGATCTTCCTGGTTTACAATTCAGTTTTATTTAAACCGAATCAGGAAAGTGAATAAGATGGGTATTTGAATGCCACACAAACTATCCTCCGCTAAAAAAAAGTGCGTGTGGAGTTCTTTATTGTACCTGTCTTTTATTAATATATTAAAAATTTAAGGATCTAAATCTATGATTTATTTTAAATATTTTATGACATACCTCCAATTAAGTAATTTGCTTTAAATATTAAATGTGTCTCAGAATTAGCCTATTTATTTTTAGTCAGAAGTTATATAGCATTGAAAATAGTACATAATAATAGTTACAGGGCCCATTTACGTTCGATTAAACGACTAAAATTAATTAACCAAAATGAGGTCAAATCCGCGCTCGTATTTATCAATTCGAAATATGGTTGCGGGTCGCCGCCACCACCGACCTACCCCCACCATCTGGCGCAACGACCATCGCACGCCACCATCATTCAGGGGTACAAACATTTTGGTTGCTCATTTGCAAAGCCCATTCATTGCGCTCCAGTGCATTTGCTTTAAATTATCTGGGCGCAAACACTGGACCCGGCCGCTAAACAATTCGGGCCCCAACTGCCGCCAGACACAAATGTTTTCTGACACTGCCAAATGTGACCAAAGCAAATTTATGTCAAAAACGGCAAACGCTGCAATAATTAATTCCATAGAATAATATATTAAGCTTTGTTTTTGACATCACCGTTATCAAATGTTGCTAAAAAATATTTTTTTGGTATAAATTAAATGAAAAACTGCGCAACACATTTTCCGTTCGACATACACGACAAAACCGCGCCAAACCGTGCGCGAATTTTGGCAAAATCCACCCCTTGCAGTACACGTAACGACCAGGGCCCCTAACGACCGACCCCTAATGGCGATGGAAATAAAAATAAACAAGTCCGTACCGAGCCGGTGACGGGTTTGCGTTTTCCAAATTGTCGCACGGCGATCGAACTCGATATTTCGTTGTCGGACTGTTTTATCGTGGTTCTTTACGATTGGGTTTAATTTTTAAAGCTCACGAATCCCGCAGAAACCGCTGCGACATTTTATTGCGTCTGAAACCGCGAATAATTTACATTTTTAAACTAGATTTTTGAGATAAATCGCAATATATGCAAAAAATTCCGACTGCTCACCGTCGAATCTGTATAAATTTATTTTTTATGACGTAAAAATATCCCTTTTTAAAGGTTTTTATTTCTATTTGATTTAAATAATGATAATGTCATGTGAATATGAAAGCTCTTCAATAAGTGGACGGTACGTTTAAACGAAAGGAAATTATTCCAGAAAATGATTTTTTTTCTTATACCTCTCTCTTAAATAATTGTGGTTATTATATGGAATTGAAGAAAATATATATGGCTATTGAAAATTATCTCTATTTTTTTCGCATTCGTCGTTCTTTTTAATCGCGCCGTCTATATGGTCAGATTGTGCGGTGCACACAAGCGCTGAAAAACTCTGGGTGCAAAGAGGGATACAATTTCAATATATAATAATTTATTCAAATTAATCACCTTTCTTATAATCATAATTAAATAATATATAAATGAATGCCCGTAGCTCGTTTATTTAAGTACACACACAGTTTTGCACACAGGCGCCGGATATTGTTGGAACGATCATCTTATTTTTAAGACCTTCGAAAAACCATAGATCAAAATTACACTCTATTATTATAATTATGGGAGTTCTTGATCGTTAAAAAGAAATATCAAAGTATAATATTATGGGAACACGAAAGTTTAGTTTGTCCAGAGTTTTTTTTTGTTTAAAACTTTTGTTTAACATTATTTATGATTAATAAAATTTAATTTAATTTTAAGGGTAAAATGTAACATCAGACCTTTTATGCTTCTTTTTTTGACCAGCGCTTGAATGCCAGTAAAGACCCTAAAGCTCTTAAATATTTTTATGGTAAAGTATTGACAGTATTTAGATGTTAATTTAGGTTTCGAAGGTTCTAATCGGGAAATAGAAACCTGAATCTGGACCACATACTAAATTTTATGATGACATATTGAGATCCATGGATTAGCCGGATCCTCGATTAACCACCAAAGCAAGGGCCAGATTGTGCGCCGCACACAGGCGCCAATAGGGTAAAATATCAAGGAATAATGCATTGAGGGATTATTGAGACTCAAAAGTCCTCTGTACAGTCACACTTTACAACGCATCAGTAAATAAAAATAATGGGAGTTAGAAACCGCACTAATTATTTAAAGTTAAGAACATGCAAATCTTTGCTGTCAATACCAAAATTCGACCCTTTTACGCCAAATATTAATAGTAACTGTGAAAGTAAAAAGTAAAAGCTATGGCTTTCTCCAAATTAAACTTCCCTTCCAACTCATAAGTCTAATTTAACATTCTAAAAGGTTCTAAAGATAAAAAAGTAAATAAAAATCAAACGTCTACTTTTATTTAACAGAAAGGGAATAATTCTTCCCCACGAAAATGAACGTTCACATAAAGCAAGAACACCCTTAATATTTCCCTGATTTATTATATTGAAGGTTCACGGAGTATATGTTAAAAGAAAAGCCATGAACGATAAAAAAACATTTAAAAATCTAAAAGGAGGATTTTACACAGTCTCTAATAATGATGAATAAAAAATATTAATAATACTATGTAAAAGAAATATAATAAAACATGAGTTTTCCATTCATAAAAAATGCGCGATTTCTTTCGGGTCTCCTTTATATATATTTTTTTATAAATATATAAAATGATATACAGTAAAATCATTATCATTATTGTATTCTTCTTTTTTTATAGACTCGTTTCTATATATTTATAATAATTCAATTAAAAACCACCAAAAATATACCTATTCTTAGATTAAATGACGTATTTAATCGAATCCGATAAAAAACTTTTTACTTAATTAAATTAACTTATAATGTGACCCTCGTAATCCAAAGAGTTGTATTCAAATTTCCATTCTGTGCTCTGTGTAATCAATGAGTAACGATGAATGAATACTGAATTGTATCGGATTTGGTTCAAGGCAATTTTATTCGGCTTATAGCTACCGGGTGTTTGTGCCGCATTATTTACATTTTTATTTAATATATTCAATGTGACTCTGAGGTATAACAAAAATTTAAGTTTTTCCACTACACAGTAATAAAGGACTTCCTCTATTTTTGTAATATCCGTTGGAATTTTACATGCTAACCCCAATCAAAAAGTTTCATACACTGTGTATGCTAATAATATTATGGCCGTAACGGGGATGTGCCAATTCTCTGCGGTGGAATTTGAGATTAGTTTTTGTCTTCTTTGAATGAGAATATTTTTAAAGTTGGCGATCACCCTGTGGCCCAGTTGTGTGTGAAGGAAACTGCATTGCGACAAGGCTCGGTATTCCTGCGGCGTCCTAGCGCCGTTCCGAGGCCAAACGTGAGATTAGCACGAGGGGGGAAAAAAAGTCCTTGCAAATTTAATCGGCGACCCTGAAGAAAAATCCTCGCATAAATTATGACGATATTTTTTTTGCGATATGTGAGTGTCGAAATTGAGTTATTTACGACGGCGAATTTTCATTTTTGATGTATTTTCAATTTCTGGTATGTCAATTTTGATCGTTTGTGTGATTGATTACTTTTTTTAAATTTAAATATGGCATTATCGTCTGCAAAAAAAATATTGGGACGAATCTGAAATATTGAAGAGGACTTAAGATAATGTTTTGGCATGATTCCGTATTTATTTTCCGTATTATTAAGACTGTAGAATGGTAGTTATTAATTTCACGTGATAATTTTTTCCCCACCCTTCTATAATATGAATATTTCCATCAGTATCCCCATTGAATCAGCTTTGTGATTATAGGATAAACATCAAAATCCAATTAACAATGCGCTTTGTTTCGCTACTGAATATGTAATTACGGCCGGCGATTAATTTTATTATATCATCGAATATTCACAAATTTTATTATGCCAACCAATTATATACCTACTAAAGATGGCAAAAATATTTTTTGCTAATTTTTATCGCGTCGGCGCACTGGGGTCGTGTCTCTCAAGCGCACGAGATTGGCGCGATCGCGCGGTCTCCGCACATTAGTCGGACCCTTTGCTCGCAAACGCAATCAAGTTAAAAGGCTTCTCGGGCCGTACATTGTAAAATCGCTTTACGAGCCGGTACACCACGTACCGCTGCGGTCCAAATCTCCTGATTCATCTTGACATCTCCCATTTTTACCAGCTTTTATGGGGGCCGTTTCATTTTAGACTTTATGGTCCACCCCCCCGCATGGCGCGGTACGCACATGAGTGCGCAGACCACCGTTAAAGTAACGTGGCTTCGATTTACGAGCCCCCATTGGTGGATGGCAGCTTGCACCGCTTTGATCCCTAGCCCGTTAAATTTTGTATCTCATTGTTGCCCTGTTGGCGCTCAAAGCTCCCCGAGAGTGGCCTCAGTTGCCTGATTCAATGGGCAGATTGTAGCCACCTCTCTCTCTCTCTCACTTTCTCTCTCACACTTTCCTATGCATATGAATGTTCTTTGTCTTTTGGACGGCGATAAATTCAAATTTGCTTAAGAACGCCGGATGTTTATGTGTTAGTATATCGTATCATCATATATCAACTACTGGGTGTTTAATAATATACATCTTTTTTTAATCTAATTAATTTTTAATAAAAACATATATCAATTTGATAATGCAAGTTAAACTGCGACTGAGCTAAATGCTTAGTACTCTGCTAGATAATCCTTCGGCGATAATCTATGAATTCTGCGAATTCTTTATGACATTGGGGAGGGAATGTAAGTGTGAGGGACTCATTCCCCCTTCATCTTTAAAATATTTATCGAATCTTTATATAGCGCTTTGGATTTTATGTTAGGCCATCAATCCAACATAGTCAAATATATAAATAAAGACTTGGGTTTTTCACTTGGTTCTTCGTCTTATTTTAATTATAACGTTTTTACTATGTGTTCTAATGTTATAAACTTAAAATAAAATGTTTAGAATAAAATGTCTAGTTTTAACACTTTGGTTGCCGAAATCCGATATATCTGAATTTTCTACATTAGCGAGAAATGCTTGATCCGACGGATCTGAAATCCTAGTATCCAATACTTTTTAAACCGTCTGTAGGGTAATTGCTTCAGGGGTATACAACATTTTTAAACAACACGTGCAATTATAAACTAAACAACACATTTTTACTTTTTAATTATTAATTTAAAAATCGTGGCATTTCTGGAATAGTAATCCGAAAGGGCTCGGAAACTAATGGTTATAATTAAATAGAAGAATCATTAAATATTACAGATTTTTTTTTTTGTAAGAAAACACTATAAATTGTAGAAAACATATTAAGGTTGTCATTATATAACAATAGTACGACCCTGACTCTAAGTATGTATTAAAAAATAAAGGAGATGGTATTTATAGGCATTTAGCATCGTTTACATATATAGGGTTGGTAGCATTGCTATAAAATGGGTTATATTAGAAAGACCCAAATGTAATGTCGTATTTTTTTGATGAAACTAAAACTCATATTTCTAATCACGTATTAAACTTAATTATACAAAATATTTACGAATATTTTTTATGACCTTTTGCCATCTATTAAGTAAATCTAAAATGCCTTTCTCATAAAACTCTTCAGGTTTAGAATCAAAATAGTCTGAAAGGGCCGATTTGATTACATATATACAGATACGCAAATTTTCTTGCGAACGACATGTCTCGGTCAATATTAAAGACACAAAAATACACGTCTTTCTCAGTCAAAGGACTGAAGAAAACTAATCTGAAACTATGATTTCCGAAAATGCGACATTACATTTGGGTCCATCTGATATAAATTAAATCAGAGTAGGAGTCGGTTGATAATCTTACGACTCTGACTTCGACATAGTCCTGTTGTCATTCGCCATAGTTTTTTCCGTAGTCTCTAAGACAACTCTTGCTTCATTCTAACTGAGAAGAATAAATACAAATTTATTAATAAATCTCTTACTACCTGAGCACCTTTGAGAGCACCTTTCGATGGGAGTGAGGTGGTGACCATAAGAGCAACTTGTACAATACAAGAGGGTTATGTACTGTGCCAACTCACTGCTTGAAGTAGTGCTTTGCCAAGTATATCGACCTTCTTTTCTCGAGGGTTACATACCCTAGGTAACCCTGGGCCCTGTATAAGCTTGGGTAAAATCCAAATTCCCTCATGTACAGATATCTTAAGAACTTCTTAGGGATTTTCTCTAGTCTGAGGATATTCCAAGCGTCACAAAGCGCCCAGATAACAGATAATAGGTAATGCTTTAAATACATCTGCAAAGAGTGAAAAATTACAAGAAAGGACATATTGTATGTCGTTTATAGATAAAAGGAATAATAATGGTTCTAAATAATACATATCCAGTGTTATAGCCAAGATAAAGTTAATCCATCAAATATAATATTAAATTGAACCAGTGTCGTAATTTGACACTGGGCGGAATATAATTGTGAGAGACTAATTACTGTAGCACATTTATAGAGTCTTCAGAATATTTATAGAATCTTTATCAAATCTTTATATGGACGAATGACGCTTAGAAATCTCTCTGTTAGGCCATTCATCCATCATAAACAAATAAATAAATTAATATTAATGTTTTTATGTACACATTACGAACACCCGGTACCTATCACCGATGTAAATCACGTGACTACATCAATTCATTCATGCATTGCCCACACATACATCCGAAAAATGCATCGAATGATTATATTTCAGAGGGAAAACAAACACCGCGAGCTCAATATACATTTCCGTGAAAATCCATTACACGGCGCTTTTTAAACAGCCACTTGTTAGCAATTAATTTAATGGACGGCCGCGTAATAAAATTATTTATTATTAAGCGGGGCTTTTTAATTAACCGTAAAAATATATTATTTGCACGAAAAAGTGAGCTCGTCATCGTTTTCGCGACGTTGTTTGTCCGCGAAAATTATACATTTGCTCGAAACGTGTTTACATTTAATTTAAAATAATTCGCGATGACCTTCTCGTATGACCGCCGATCGGATTCGGATGGGGGGTGGGGGATGAAACCCTCGCGGAAATTATTTGAAAATACCCTGACCGAATCCATTAGCGATTGCGAAGAAAAACACGAATAGTGCATCAACCCCCCGCCAGCGGCTGAAATGGGTGTCGGCTTAATGTCTGTTGTTGCACTTTCATTGCAGGATTGCAGTGCTTTTGCACTGCAATCCGTCTGATTGGTCAGTATAATGGGTAATGGCGTTCTTGGCACCGAGTTATTGGCACTCTTCACTTTTTAAATGGCATTTGGAGCGAGATTGGATGTTGATCGAGCATCCAGACCCCCTGTTCGCAGCCTGAAGGCGGCTAATGACGACGTTAAGTGTCGGCGAGGAGGGCAGAGCCCCGGGGGCGGACGCCCCGGTTCACTAATTAAAACCTTAACGCCCGCCGTACATCATAATTGCATTAACTGCCGAGTGAAACGGTGTTTAAGCGTGTTACACTGACGAGTCTAGTGCAGGCTTAATAATCGTTCACGGCGCACTTTGTGCTCGCCAATTACTTGCCAATCTGATGCTCAATTTTAGAGGCGCGAATTTTAAAACTTGGCCTTCCCGTCACTGGATGGAGGCCAAGTGTGCTTTTCGCCAGACGCCTTAATTGGCGCATGGTCCATTAGGGAACCGAGGGCGTCCTTCGGCGACGCCATTATAATGTAACTCTATAGTTTTTCAATCTATGCACTCGTTAACCTCGTTCAGACTGAACATTCTGAAACATATTTAAAGTCAATACCATGGATATTTGATTGGAAAATTTTCCGGAAAATTCTTCATATGAGATTTAACCCTTTGGTTGCCGAAATCCAAAATATCGGATTTGTCTACATCAGCGAGAAATGCCTGATCCGACGGATCTGAAAACGTAGTATCCAATACACTTGAAACCGTCTGTAGGGTAATTGCTTCAGGGGTATATAACATTTTTAAACATCACGTGCAACGCATACAACGCTGCCGCTACAGTATATTTATAAATTAAACAACATATTTTTACATTTTAATTATTAATTTAAAAATCGTGGCATTTCTGGAATAGTTATCCCAGAAGGCTGCCCGGCAACTAAATGGTTAATTAAAAATACGCAAAACATCAGTTTATTATGTATTTTTTCATCTACAAAGCAAGAAGACGCAAGGAATAATATCTGCCGAATATAAAGGCTGATAACAATATTGTTTTTGATCAAAAATTTTGATATGTAAAAATTCGACGACCGCCCCAAAATTAACTATGTATCTAATATATCAATGTCAAGATACGTCAGGTACAAGTGTACCAACACACAAAACAATTTGCAATTTATTTTTTATCAAATCTTGAATTAATTAAATAATTTTCTATAGTTATTCATGATTTTTGTTGTAATTATTAGGATTAAACAAACAGATTTTCTTTTCTTTTACTCTGACATATTTTTTAATCATTTTTGGTTGTTTTAAACTAGTAGTTCCTGATCATTTCCTTTCATAGACCCCCCCCATAACTAAATAATTTTCTTCATGGACCCCCTCACATTTGTATTCTCTAATATAATTGCGTTAATTGCGTCCCAAAAGTGCTTTAAAGATTTTAAAATGCAAGTGAATGATGTATCTGCACTTTGAGCCTCCTCTTTTTAAATAAAAATTAAAAATCCAAATCATATTTAAATTATAGTATAGAAGTTCCTAACATTTTCTACATAGACCCCCCTTTTTACTTGATAATTTTCTTCATAGACCCCCGTACATTTTTTCTCTAATCTGCAGCAATGATGCACAAACGGGGCCTCCTATATATAATTGGGAAAAAATATTTATATTGGAATTTGTACTAAATCTGAATATTGGTGGAAAACTCTTTTTTTTAGAAACCCCAAAAAATCCTTAATATCTTCTATGATGGATGGTGCAACATCTGAAGTTACAGCTGTTATACTAGCTATAGGAATTTAAAAAATTAATTAAATAAAATAGGGAAATTTATTATTGATCCCCAATAGACCCCTGGAAAACTATAAACCCTTTGTGAACATCATCAAGGGGTCCACCTGGACCCCATTGGCAAAACACCATTTTAAACAGTATTTTATTTTATTTATTTGAATTTCTTGAGTTGATTAATAACTAATGATACATATCTATTTTTCTAAAAAAAATATTATGAAGAAAAATAACATCTAAGACGTATAAAATCTGTAATACATAAATTCGACTAAAAACGAATGGATGAATAACATATTTAGCAATGGCAGTAAATTCAATTTATTCAAGGAAAATGGAGCAAGGGATTCAGCAAAGGATGCCTTATGTCCTGCGTAAATTTTTCCCCTCATCTTAATACAATGGTATAAGATAACATCACGGCCTACAAGGTTTGGTCATATAATAGTGTTAGCTGATATTATTAACGCTGAAAAATATAAAATAAAAATATCAAAATATAGCCGAATAAATTAAATAATTCAAAACGTTGCTGAAAAATTCGTTTATACCTGAAAACGTATATAACCGACATATCTGAACCGTGTTATTCAAAACCCGTATAAAAATATAATATATTAAATATATCTTAGGAGGAGTGGGGGTTGTAGGGATGTCCGGAATTGACCTCAGTCGTTCATAACGCTCAGAGGGAGCAAGACGTCTTCTCTCTCTATCACGCAACAGATAAATATTTTCAATATCAGGGATTGTATAGGGATGGATGAGAATAATTATTGCATTTTTTTCAGCTTATTACTACAAGATCAAGATCGAAGTTTGACCCTCGTCTTCCTGCTCGGGGTCAAATTGACTCTAGTAGGGAGTCCGTATCTAAATGCGACTCCCTAACGGAGTCAGATTGACTCCCTTCAGGTGCTTCAACGAGCTCCGTCTTCACTTCATCATGTTGTATAATAATTATTTATGTTTCCATTGTACAATATGTCTTTATCGTGTTATCTGTATAATTGCGATAGCACGATATGGCACATGTTGCGAATTATTTCAGCGAGTTATGCCACTTGTACTCTGCGTCTGTCACCCTATATGTATAATAATAATAATAATAATAATAAGGTAGACGGGAATATACACGTTTTTATTATTTTCCAGCAAGAAGATGTGATCCAGACATAACGAAGCTAATTTTCTTGTGTTACACTGATATAATGTTTTGTCGGAAAACGTGATTTTCTTCGCACCTATCTTTTCGCTTATATTTGAAACGTATCTCGTCCTATCCAATTATATTATCCAACTTTCGAAGGTAATATAAAAAAAAAACAAGGAGTATGAAAAATGGAATAATATGACGATTTTGTGATTCTTCGCATTTATTCTTGAATATTATGTCTTTTGCTGCGTAGATGAAAATTTATGCGAATATGAAAATATCTTATTTATTTAATAGTAAAAGAAAAACGATTTTTCATGAAAACTTTGAGATTTTTTAAATCTAATATATACATGTCGATAATTAGTGTTTTAGCTATTCATGATTATATACATGTACAGTCAGCCCTCCTATAACGCTTACTCTAAATGGTTGATACTTTATTGTTATAAGAGAGCTGACGGTAATTTTCTGACTTTACACAATAAATTAATCATCCAATATGGCTACGAATGTAAGGAAGTCTATTGACAGTAAACCCTCTTTCCTAAGCTGAGGTTTTCTACAATATCAATCCCTCCTATAGCGCGTAAATGCTATTTAGTTGACAATAAAAATATCAGATAACATTGACATTTAACAATGTCATTACGTATATTTTAATTATAAATTAGTTATCATTTGTCTTTTTTTTATTTTAAATATGATTAATTCTTTTTTTGGGAAATGAAGGTCGTCAGCCACTGCCTCATCCCTCTGTTGACCATCATCACTCAGAATTATTCGGAATGGTCACTCATCCGAATACTATATATTCCCATGAAAACCATTTCTCAGAAATGAATGAAAATGGATTAGATTTCAAATAAAATAGATATTAAATAGATTTTTGTTAAAATAATATAAATATAGCTTTATTTTATTTAATTAGCGTTTTTTATTATTAAAAAATAGAGTGGGAACTCTCAACTCAGATTGTTTTGGGAGTTCCTTAATAAATGATAAATAAGCATCTTAAATAAATGATAAAAATAATCAACACGTATAAAACGCTGTTTTATATTAATGAATAATAACTAAGATGAGAAATTGTCGAAAAAAATCGCGAAATTCGTTGACGCTGGTTAAATGCATAGTAAGTTCTAACCGTTTTAATGAGGACTTTTAAATTGCCTTAGCCCCTTATACGATGTTCTCTTAGAAGAGATTTATCATCGCTTCTTCTTTTGTTGAAGTCAAGTATCTTGCTTTAATTACGTTTTTAAGAAGGAATGAAATAAATTAAATCTCAGGATGAAAACTACAGTAAACCCTTCTATAACGCTCTCAACTATGCTGTGATTTTCTATAACACGTGTGACAATTCCTCCTATACCGCTCTCTTCTAGAACGCAATTTTTTATAGTCAAACTACGTATTTCGAAAAAAAATCGCGTAAGATAAAAAATATGGTCAATGCAATTCGGTTGATAATAAAAAATAACAAGTGACATTGAGCAATAAAATGAAAAAACCTGTTTCCCAAATTTTGTAAGACTGCCATGGCTTCTACAACGTGGTCCCGATTTCTTCGTTATAGAAGGGCTGCCTGTTTTTATTTCTGTAAAATTTTCCGGCTTTATTTTTTTGTTAAATATTATATAAATCATCATCATCATCATTTGCCAGCCACAAGACTTACTCGCTGAGGGCATGGGCCTTACTAAACTCTTGAATGGCAGTCGAGACCAAAGGAACCCTCACGTCACACATGACTTTCGTGTCCATACCGTGGGGACCCGAGCTGTCTTGGTATGCGGTTTAGAGTTTCCCTCTCTTGGCCATTGCTGGCATTGGACGTACATCTTCTACCATGTTAGTATCGGATTTTACCCTCTCAACTGTGTCCAGGCAAGTAGGAGGGGGTTTGCCTCGGTATTCGTTTGTTCTCTTCTCTAAGGCGTTATCTGCTTTTAACGAGTCACGAGTGACGAGTAACGAGCGACCACACACGCACACCTATATAGATATACACAGGCATGCATATGCACATCTGCCCAAACGAGTCTCGAAGTGACCTAGATTGCGCAAGTGATTATTAGCCCTGTCGCGCAATAGCAATCCTTTCATCATGGGAAAGACCTCCTCAGAGAGGGATCCCCTAGAAAGAAGGAAGAGGAGCGAAAGTATCGAGACTAGACCGATTATTGGTTATATAAATAAGTGTTTATATATAAAAAAAAATGATTAATTTTCACAAAAGAGTAATTTTCTTCGAAATATCTGTGTTCTTATATGAATCGACAATTCCGCGCAGAACAAATACAGTAAACCCTTCTATAACGTCAAGATAGGTTCCACGTTTTTTAACACGATATTTTATTAGTAAATTTTATAAAATTATAAAATATTTATTAATTAGCGTTTTTAAAAATGTACGTTATGGGGGGGGGATGGACGTTATAGGAAAAAATTGCCGCAAACGTTATAGAAGGAACGTTATGGGAGAGTACGTTAGAGGGGGGTTTACTGTATACCAAAAATATTATTTTTCAGCCTTATCAGATTTTAAAAAAATTCGAGAATAAAAAATAAAGAAATTTTTTTTCTTTTTCATGGAAAACTCGAAAAAAAAATTTTTCTGTCTTTTCAGTTCAAACAATAAATGGCATATTTATTGCATTGGCACTGAATTTTCAGCAGTGTCGTCTTAGACAACTTCGTTGCACTTCGCCGAATACAAAGGGATACGGCGCGCAATTCGACGTTTTATCACTGCAGTATTAAATCCACCATGTAAAACACCATAAATATGCGAATTGGTCATTCCGGTTTATGCCCGTTAGATCCACAGTTTGAAGCGGCGATATTGCGGAATCTCTACGCCCAGTCTCGGCGTCTTCAGTCGTAAAATTAAAATGTTTTGCAGATAACAGTAAAACGGCGATACGTCCGGTGTCACCGCGGTGATGTTTCCGTCCGGTTCGGCTTACAGACGGATCCGGTTTTTCAGGCCACTCGGCTTAATTGCATTAGAGAAACTTTGGCCGCGGCGCTGATGAGGAGGCAGACCTTCCACTCTGGGCTAATAATCAATTTGCGCAGAGAGCCAGGAGCGAACGGTGCCTTCCATCTGGATAATGCAAATTCGCGTCTCTGATTTGCAAGGGTGATTTAATTTGCCGACTGTCGTTGGCTCGTGTCTGAAAGGTCTGCCACCAACAGACGAAACAATACGACTCAAATTGAGTGTGAGGCCTAAATGCTAACCCCCTTTCCTCGCCTGTGTAGGATCATATTTGACTCAATTTGGCAACGTGTATATTCGCAGCAGATATCAAACCGAATTGTATGGATTCTGGATGCCAGATTGTCGAGGATCAGCATTCAATCATAACGTGATGGAGGACTGGCTCCCAATCTCTCTCCGCTATTGATCGAGTGATTGCCTCTCTGATTTAATTAGCGAGGAAATGGATTCAAATATTTTATTCCAATTATAAAACTCCTAATAAAGATCCAGTAGAAGTTGAAAAAAAATATTAAAATTTCAAAACGTATGGATTTTAAATGAAAAAGCCTTTGAGAATTAATTTAATATGTTAAAAGAATCGTATAGATTCCAAACCGTCAGGAAAAACAAGTCTCTCACGCTAATATTCCCATCAGTGTCAAACCACGACACTGGTTAATTTTATTATTATTCTGGGATTACTATTCCAGAAATGCCATGATTTTTAAATTAATAATTAAAAATTAAAAATGTGTTGTTTAATTTATAAATATACTGTAGCGGCGGCGTTGTATGGATTGCACGTGTTGTTTAAAAATATAATATACCCCTAAAGCAATTACCATAGAGACGGCCTTAAATGTATCGGAAACTACGATTTCAGATCCGTCGGATCCGGCATTTCTCGCTAATCTAGAAAAATCCGTTATATCGAATTTCAGCAACCAAAGGGTTGATAACATTAAGTTAATTAATTCATACATATCCCCCATCCAGTGTTATAAAGAATTCCCTGAATTCATAACTTTCATTGGACACCTGTTCAACAACTAACTTAGCTCAGTCGCGATTAACTTACATTATCTTAATACTATGTATGTTACCTACAAGTTATAATACTTGGTGTATTAACTTAAAAAAAAGGAAGGGTTCAGCGATCCCATCTGCAAGGCGATCCTACTATTTTTTATACGCTTCTTAGTATATGAAGTATATGATTTTTTAGTCTTTGGTTATTTTTATGTAGGATTTTTATATCGTTAATTAATTTATTGCCATCTCCCCTGGGTTGAATAAATAATTATATAACATATAAGATAAATATCAATCCAACTGAAATACAATCAACCCTTCTATAGCGTTCAGATAGGGATCACGCTATAGAAAGTTAGGCACACATACAAAATTTGGGGTTTATTTCTTTTAACTGTATTTTGCGATTTTAAGCAAATCAAACATTTGACCCATTTTTATATTTTCAATGACTTTGCACGTGCTTGGTTGGATAACAATAGCTCGTGCCTATAGGCGCGAGGAGGTATTGACCTAGCATATTTCCTCCAGTTTTCTCATTCGCAACAGATGTGCCAGGGGATTTCAAAGAGACAGTTTTTTAGTTATTTTTTTAAAATGCTTTAGCATATAATGAATAAATAATAAAAAGGTAAATATGAATTATGAAACCTTTTCGGAAATATGTTTTATTGTTTAATATAAAATAAAAATATATTAATAACAAACAATAACTGAAGAAAGAAAAAACATGTGAACATATTAAATTGAATAACTATGCATTTAATTCATTCACAGTTTTACAGACCGCTATACAAAAACCGCCGCAAACGCTATAGAAGTGAACGCTATAGGAGGGTTGACTGTAATATTAAAACTAACCAGTGTCTTGGTTTGACACTGTGGGGTATATTTATGTGAGAGACTAATTGCTCTTGGATCTTTAAAGTCTTTATCAAATCTTTATATGGGTGAATGGCGCTTTGGAGTCTTTCTGTTATGACATCCATCCATCGTAGTCAAATAAATAAATAATTTTAAAAAAATCTGATTGATATAAAATATTAAATATGTCTAGTTTGTAAATACAGTAGAGGCATTATTTTATAAGGGATCCTCTTAAAAAACCATAAATACGGGAAAACAATATACAGTCAACCCTCCTATAACGTTTCCTGTAAATCGCCGATTTCTACAAAACTATATTATTTTTAAGGTCAATACAGATATTTGGTAAATCTATAATATTATACATTGCCGAGCGAAATAAAGGTCAATCCTTTTTGGTTGACAAGAAATTTTGTATAAAGCTGCGATTTAGAGGAAACGCTATAGGAGGGCTGACTGTATGCGCATGTTCTATCGTTACAGTCCCTCGCAGATAGTCTTTTTGGGAACTTTTTGTAATAAATAAACAATATTCGCTTCTGTAACCACGATGAATCATATACAAGTACACGTGCCGCGAGAATTTGGCGGTCGGTCTACCGGCGGCGTGTCCTCGATTTGCGGCTGGACATCCCCGGGTGTGCGTGTCATTTACGCGCCATATTGATTAGTAGAAAAATCTAAAATATCAAACCAAATTTAGAAGCAAGTCATGAATAACTATTTTTATTCTTAGAATAATCTTTTTTTTTTAAAAAGACATCGAAATTCTGGGTCCATTTTACATTATAAATAGACCCCCTTCGGACGACAAGGTTGGTTTCGAGCCGCCATGACAATTGTATGACTAGATCAAGGCAAACGACTGATCCGATAATAATGTATACGAGAACGATAAATCAGGGTTTCGTTGTGAATAAACATTATTAAAATAAATCATTATGTTATTATTATTATTAAAAAGAGGGCGGAGCTATTTGTCGTCATATAAATATATTTCGTCAGATTTGAGTTTATTATTATATTAAAAGTTAGAATTTAAATACCGTTTTAATTTCCGTGCA
>JAGXCT010034854.1:9363-21752 GCA_022495035.1 Philopotamus ludificatus
TCGATATGTTTGCATGTCGAGATTATCGTATATGGAAAAGAACGTATGTCGAGACAATCGTTTATCAAGTTGTTCGTATTTCGAGATTAACGTATGTCAATATGTTTATATTACGAGATTAACGTATGTCAAGATGTTTATATGTCGAAATGAACGTATGTAAAGATGATCTTAAATGGAAAATAACGTATGTTGAGACGACCGTTTGTCAAGATGTTCGTATTTCGAGATGTTTGAGGTAGTCGTATGTCAATGTGTTCTTATGTTGAGGTAGTCGTATGTTAAGATGTTCGTATGTTGGGGAAGTCGTATGTCGACATGTTCGTATGTTGATGTAGTCGTACGTCAAGGTGTTCTTATGTTGAGGTAGTCGTATGTCAAGATGTTCGTATGTTGGGGAAGTCGTATGTCGACATGTTCGTAAGTTGATGTAGTCGTACGTCAAGGTGTTCTTATGTTGAGGTAGTAGTATGTCGAGATGAACATATGTCAAGATATATTCGTATTTTGAGATGGTCGTTTATTAAAGTAGTCGTATTTTGAGATGATGGTATGTTGACGTAGTCGCATATCGAGATATTTTTGTGTCGTCTTATTCGTATATCGAAATGAACGTCAGTCAAGATAGTCGTATTTCGAGATGGTCGTACGTTGAGGTAGTCGTATGTCCAGATGTTGTTGAGGTAGTTGTAGCTCGAGGTGATCGTAAGTATAGGTGGCCATTTGTCGATAACTTGTAATAGCAAATTAGCAAAGCTTGAAATATGTCGATAAATAAAAGAATGAGTGCTTAGAATACGATTGAAGTGAGGTGGGGTTTTTAACCTACGAGTGGTGCGGTGAAATTATTTCTATCTCAATCTCTTAATTAATACCGTATTAGTCACTCGCACTGTTCTCTTGACAATTTATATGAGTACATCAACTAGTGAGGATTTGATTATCTGGATATAATATAACAGATCTTAGAAAAATTCGGACTGATCGTCAAGATTCAAACTAATGAATTCCCATTTTTTTTAAATTAAATATAGTCTATAAAATCTAAAGCCTGCTTTAGAAATGAAACGAAAAAAATAATAATAGTTCAGATAATCTTTGTGTTTCAATTATCCGTGCCCATCCTTAAGGTATATACGGATAATAAGGTGTTACTGTAACAAAGTAACATTTAATATATTTTTTTAATTAAATGGCACTTCGTAATTTATTCGTAGTCTTTTAAAAAATAATAAAAGACAATATTATTCTTGAAAGGATGTTCATACAAGACATGTATCGATTTAATATGGGATTATATTTATTTTAGCAATAATATGAATGATGTTCATATCAATGGCGTATTTTAAATTGCAGCTTTTATAATATTAGCCGGGTTAAATAAATAAAACAATAAATGTCACATTTAAATTCTGAAAAATTGTCAGAGAAATATAAAAAAAAGCGCTAATTCTGAGAATGCTGGCGTGAATTCCGCGAAGAAAATAAAAAAGCTTCGTCGTGTATTTTTTTATTTATAATATTCATATGACAATGGATATGCGATTATTCGCGTGTATCGAGAGATATGCGTTTTCTAAGGCCGATAAAATTTTCCATTGCATATGCGGGTGGTTTCAACCAGGTTTTATTGGCAATGGCGTCGGTATTTTGTTTTTGATTTGCGATATTTTTGCTGAAAATATTTATTCGTTATGCGGATAATATTCTCAATCTAAATGGCAATTTTACAAATTGAAACCGGCAGCTGAACAAAGCTGTGCACATGCCATTTTGTAGCCGATCGGTTCGGCACAAATGCCATCATATTTTCAGCAAAATATATTTTATTCCGTAATCCCTGAAAACTGACGGATAATAACAACAAAACATCCATATTTCTTTATAAAAGATTTACGGCAGCGGTTCATTCTTTGCCCTCCTCCGTCGAGCCATCCATTGTGCTTGCCTCATATTAGAGATTCGTATATTGGCGTAGATTTCGCTATTCGTTTTTTCGAAGATTTGATAAGACGGTTATTTGCATCGTCTGGTCTGAACCTTTGACGTCGTCTCCGACGTTCCGGACTTATCTTATTTTTTTATAGTTCTTGTATTTATTCATTCGAGGCATGGTTGGAGCGCTTTGTATTCTATCTATTCAACTGATACGAAACATATCCTTGTATATATGCAATGCGAGTTTTGCTCTTCGTTTCATGGCGACGTTACATGCGGACGATACTGAAAAATTCAGATTATGAATAAAACAACCGATTTAAATACCTGTTGAAGATCATCGGCAATAAAATGCAGCCTTACTCGTGTTAACCTTCTCATTAGATTTAACGCCTTGAATAACGGCTTTGTCAAATGCTATGGACTATAAAAGGTCACAATTTACATATATCCGCATCGTTGTACTAAAACACGAAATGCTGAACAGTGACTCTCCAGTCTCGTTTTTAGCATTCGTTTTTGGCGAAAGTTAATTCGAGCCAGTCTGAATATATAATTCTTGTATCATAGTTTCAGTTAAATAGTTGAAAAATTGCCATCCGTGTTTCAGCATGCCGCGTTATATTTTTTTCATCGCTTTTTCTATCTCGTTTTCAGTTATATTAAACGTCCAATTAAGCCATTTTGCGTTCGCGGAAAAAAATTCTGTTGATACAGTCTGAATTGCAATTATTAAAACGATCGCCGTTTATTCGAGAGAGCTCACCACTATTCGCATAAATGTCCGTACAAATAATACGGTGCCGAATTAATTGCGACTAAATAAGCCGCGTCGACTGAAATACAAACGGATTTTTTCCTCCCAAAAATATTCGGTCTACCCGAAAGTAATACGCATTGAGCGATAATATCTAAATCGATGTCAGAGGGTAATTTTAGGGGCACTTAGTGTAGAAGATTAAAACGATAATGCCACATCACCTATTTATACATCGACAATAAAAAAAGTATAAAGATATATATATATTAAATTTAAATGATAATTTGAATCAAAACTATTACGAATTAGTAGATTTTATTATAATTTATTGTTGACTGTCGAAAAGTACCACGTATTTTTGTGAGATAAGCATTATTTTACGTGTAAATGTACAAATAACCTCCGTATTCGTCGGACATAGCTCACCGCGATTCCTTGCCATTAACAAAAATTTAAAAAAAAACAAAAAAGAATCATTTCAATATAAACCCTTTCAGTGCGGGGCGCATGACGTACATGCGCATACAAATCGTGTCCAGGGGCGGCCGCATGTCGTACATGCGCGAGATTCTTTAAAATTTTAACTTGTCGTTACATGTAAACTAGACCGAGTTAAGTGATGGTGTTTGTTTTAAAAATCAGCTAATAAACACAGCTATCAATAAATATACAACATATCACAAGAAATTTATAGGAACCATGTAATATGTAAATATGAATAGTAACGATTCAAATCTCCGCAGTAGTATCGGTGAAGTATCTCGGCTCAGGGGTTGTTAAGGGTGTTCCATGTACATTATGTTTCACATACACGTGTACGGATGTAATGGTATAAGAAAATTTCATTTTCCATTTTTGATTTTGATTCGCATTCCCATTTTTTTCTCACTTAATCTCTGTTTGAGCAATTGATATTTTGTTAGATTTATTATTACGAAAATAAATCGAATCGAGTTTATTTTTTTAGTTGAGATGGAAGAACATATCCTAATCAACATGTTTGCATAAATCTCTTATAGGAAAATGGTCTAATATAGCGGTAAACGGTGAAAAACAAATTTACCTCGCCCAAAAAATAATTTGATCCAAAACGGCGCCCGCACTCAGATGCAGAATTGTGTTTAGACCCGCCGCATTGAAAGGGTTAAAGAAATAATAACAAAATTGGTTAACGAGCTAAACGCATAAAGAAAAAAAATTGTTATTAAAAATAATGCGTAATAATATATCAGCCTCTGTATTCGCCAGGATTTTTTTCTATTCCTAAAATTGATCTATCCCTTTGCATTCCGAGTTTGATTGACGAATAAGAAACATATTTAATTTAATTTGAGCTATATTGTTGCTTGAAACGAATCGCGTCGTCCGAAAGGGGTCTATTTATAATAAAAAATAGAAGCAATTTTTTTACTCGCACGCGGCACATCGTACAGGATGCGAGCGAGAAAAAACGTCACGCCCGTAGCAACTGAAGCGAATATTATTGTTTTTATTTATTTTTCGCGATTGTAGACAATAAGTGAAAATGATTATTAATAATATTTATTTTTTAGACTTTTTAGACAAATATAAAAAGTTTGTGACCTGTAGTATATTTTTATTAGAAGATTTATTCGAGAAAAGTAAAAAATTTGGATTAATTATAACATGGATTTTTTTAATTAGATTAGGAGGTTAAATAACATCCTCGATATTCGTCAGTTTTTATCTGAAATATTTTTTCAATGGATAATATTTAAAAGCTCTTTTATTGATGGGAAGTAATTGTTTTATATTCGTAGACTATATGATTCGAATTGTCACATTTTTTTATGAGTCCTATCTTTGACTAAACTTGACATTTAGGACGCATATTGGATGTTTACTTCATTAATGACTGTCGATAAGGTTTTACGCGTTATACTGTATTTTTTTTACCAGGATTATGATGCCTCTTATTCGCCAAAAATGTGACATCTTTCTATTCATAAAGAATAAAAAAAAATTAAGGAGGAAGTTTTGTCAATATTGAAGAGATAAATAAAGAATCGGCAGAGAAGAGACTAATATTCTCGAAATATTTTTTAATATACAAGGAAAGGGAATAATTGTTTAAAAAAAAAACAACTTGCCGAAAGAAAATCGATTTGCAAATTTTCTTATGACTTGTTGATTATTTGAATAATTTTCCTGGAATGATTTTTTATTTCTTATATTTTATAATAAATTGGAAGCCTTGTTCGACATTATAATTATATCATAGATTTTTCTACAGAAATAAAAATCATGCGATCTTTAGACCCTCGAAAATCACGTGTTATATTAAATAGAAGATATTATGCTTCAAAAAAAATACTACTAGAGTTGTCTTAAAATGATTTTCTATGTTTTATCCATTTGCCTCATATATTAATACGATAATAATATTTTTTAGCCTTGCCTCGCAAAATTATTTGACGTTGACTGTAAATTGTACACGATATGAATTAAAGATATTTTTATTATAAATATATATAGACAGACTGGTCTAAAGAGTATACTTTTGATGAAATTTGATGATAAGTATGTACAGTGACTAATTGCTATGCTATTAGCTTTGATTGTTACAACTTTAAAATTTAATTCCGCTTTAATTTTAGCTCAAATTTGCTCAGCTAAATAAATTTTCGACCTGCTATTTGAGTACCCACGACAACATGTAAATATATTTACTTCTGTGTCCGATATCAAAGGTCCGACGGTCCCGTGCCTTCCGACTATTTGTCCAGCGAATTATTTTTTGGCCGTCGTTGTATTCGAACGAATAAATTCAGAAGCGAGTCGCACACAATAAAAGAAAAATAAAAGAAAAACATAATTCAGTTACGCGTTCAATTCATCATTTTAATCGAAATTTCATTCAGAGCGAATCTGATTACGGAAAGCCAATAAATCTTGGTGTGCACAAAAGTTAAGTTTAACATCTTCATGCCCGATTACATGTAATGTTCTGAAATTCGGTTCCCGAAAAATGTTAATCGCTTTTAAAAACCGATTAGCGTCGATTAGCAATATCTGATTCCTTCCGAATTTTCCGATAAACTTAATGCGATAGCGATTAGCTATGCGAAATTGAATCGAATTTTAAAACAGAATTGCAGAATTTATCCACACGATAATAATAGAGTATTCGATTAACTTCGACTCGCTAATATATATATATATTTAAAATCAAAAATTTTCAGCATCCATGTATTTATTTATACGGTGAAAAGCCATTTTTGCATTATGTAATAAGTTGAAAATAATAATGGAAAAAAATTGATCCTGGCCGCTATTCTGAAAACACAATTTATATCCTGTGCGTGTTTTGCGTGCCGAGAAACGCACGCAAAAATAATTCATATCGATACAATGGCCACATGTTGCCCGGCTGAAAAAAAAATATATATACGTGGCCAAGGTACGATTTGCGTCTGAAAAACGACTGTAAGATTCGAGGAAGACTTGTTGATTTTTTTAAAATAAATTAGCAATGTATATGTGATGATGTAACTGTGTTTCAGGGGAAAACAATCCTGATTTTATCTGTTGTAAAAATATATTTGGATCGAAACGTTTCATTTAAAGTTTGTGTTCCCCTGCTTTATTGTAAATTCCACTCACCTGAGTGTCTCCATTGTGTCGATTGTAGATTTATCTTGGTTTGTGTATTTTTTCTCTGTTGTTTTTGTTATTTGTATGTAGGTCTTCGCAGATATGTCTTCGTTTACATGGCAGCGCTCGGAGGCTGTGCGTAAAATTCACCTCGTGCTGAATTGGCGCGAATTTTCAATAAATCGTACTTGCGAATATTAAACTCAGCCGTACGTAATTAATATCACTCTCGATATAATTCGCGTGATCGAATTTAAAAAAAAATGTATTTCAATTTTTTTTCTATTTTTGATAATGTTTTTTTTTTCGATTTTCAAAAATGCGAAAGTCTTTTTTGTATTTTTTTCGAATGGTCGAAAAAAATATGTTTGCGTCGCAGAGGCGGTTGAAATTTTGTCGCCAAAGTTTAGCGCCGTCGGTGGCCGTCGACTGTTTCGTACTCGTCGTCGGCTGCCGACTCGACAGCGGTCGAACGGCCGGGCACTCACGCCGGGGCCGCGGCTGATACAGGCAGCTTTCGCATTTGGTATCGACCCCCTAGGAGGGCGTCGCGACGCGCATGTCACGACGCCTGCCCCCACCCCCTGGGCCCACCAGCGCCACTGGCGTCGCCGCCGAAACCGATGTGCCTAATAAAGAGGGGCGCCCTCGCGGCCCAAAGGAGGCCCTGCGACCGAAACTGACCTGACTGCAGGTAAATTGCCCGCCTCGACTTTACCTGTTGGTCCGGTGGACAGCGTCACGACGCCTGTCCGCCTACGACGCTCATCCGCCGCCTCCTCGACGAAATCGACATCCCTCAAAAAAAATATTCAAAACATGCGTCCATCGAGCGACGAATGCCTAAGGAATTAAATAAAATAAATTAGAGGGGTAACCAAAATTAAATTACAGTCAGTTCTCAACTTAAGACGGGGTTCTGTTACAACACCTCGGACGTAAGTCGAAACGGTCGTACGTCGAAATTTAAATTAAAAAATATTTAGATGTGATCTTCATAAATCCACTTTTTATTCCATCGGTTTTTTTTATTAAAATACGACTCCAATTGATTCTATCCTTATTCAAAATTTGTATTTTTTTTTCAGCTGAATATGGTGGATGTTGTAGAATTTCTTAATCTAATTAGCACTTATTTTATCCTGCGTGTCAGTTGCCATTATCATTCTGTAGAATTATTCTTTGATTATGTCCTAGAACTGAAGTTCTTTAACCTAGCCGTCCGTGCCCAGGTCTCTTGGGGACCCCAAGTTTTTGTGCTTAGTCTTCTAGGGCGCTATAGAAGCATCATCAGTATAGTATTGTTTTTTCGAGTACTGCGTAACGGGTTGGCTAAATCCATATTATTTTTATTGAACCGAACGAAAAAATAAGGGTTCAAAGCTAATGGGGTATATTAGGTATCCCGAGTTTTTGATTTTTCTCGAATAACTCTTCTAATATAAATATCCCACATCACAAACTTTTTTATTTGTCTAAAAAAGTCTAAAGAATAAATATTATTAATAATTATTGTTCTTTATTGTCTGCAATTGCAAAAAAAAATTAAAATAACAATATTCTCTGCTGTTTTTTATCGCTCGCATCCGGTACAATGAGCTGAGTGCAAGTGAAAAGTTCGGCGAGACATCGCCGAGAGTTTTGTCAAATACGCATCATTTTGATTAGTTAATAAATCCTAAATATCCACCAAATTATGTACCATATCAAGAATAACTATTTTTATTTATAGAATAATCTATTTTTTAAATAAATGTCAAGATCTTATCCTTTATTGTGATTTTTTCAGCGATTTCAGTAATAAAACATGACCAAGAGAATTACACTAATCTTTCGCTTAAATACGGTTAACGAAAAGGATAAATCCCCTCTTTTCCATATATTTCATTTAACACGGTGATCTAACAGAACATATATTCTGTGTTAAGCGAGGGATGGGTGTATATGATTTCTACGGCTATTAAACAAATAAAAATCCACATCCCAAACACCGCCAGTAAATTATCGAACGACTCCGCAAAATCAATTTCCTCACTTTAATTTAGTCTTTCGTATTTTTTTTCATCTTAAAAAATATAAGGAAGTCAAGAATATTAAAAAAACTCCAAAATTCCATATCATATTAAAAACAAAGAAATGTTTCTTCGTTCATGTAAATTGAATTTGTTTATTCGTTGATTGAATCCGGAATATAAAGGGATAGTTAGAATCTTCAAGAATATAAAGAAATCATAGAGAGCAACGTTTGCCGAATACGAAGGCTAAGGCATCATAACGCTGCTATTTTTTACCCGAATTATTTTGACAACTTTGGTGCGCTCGACTGATGTTTTTCATCTGCGATAAAACGCACGGAGCCATTTTCGGCGAATAAAGAGGCTGAGGTATCATAACACGATAATTTTGGTCATAAATTGCTTTTTTACCCATTTTTTGTAAGCACTTTTCTAACGATATTTTGGATATGCAATTAACTCCTCAGACGTTGTCTTGGTTTGCAGAATTTTTTCAAAATGTGGCCGTTTCGTTTGTTTTTTTAATTTTTCGGAATAGTTAGAAATAACATGGAGCCATATCCGGCGAATACGGAAGCTATTTTCTAATACACAAGTTAAAAAAATGCCTAACAAACCAAAACATGTGAAACCTTTTTACCTGTGCCCATGCGTTGGGGTATAAACTTAAGTAGAATCCAAACTCCCTCATGTAGAGATATCTAAGAAATTTCTTCTGTATCATCTCTAATCTGAGGGAATTCGAGGCGTCATAAGGCGCCCATATAATGGAACCTGATTCGAACAAGCTCTGAACCAATGCATCGTATAGCACTCGTATGACTAAGGTGATACGTATGTGATGAGAATTTCTCAAGACGAAGCCCAACATTCTTGATGATCTCATACACACGTCCGATACATGTAAACTAAATTTTAACTCAGAATCCAACAAAATATCCAGAATTTTAACAGACGATTGCTTAGGAAGAATTACTTTCCCAAGTCTGTAATTAAAGATGAATTCTTTGATCTAGAAAATGTCATTGTTTGACACTTTCTAATACTTAATGGAAAACGATTATTGACCAATCGTGCAAAGAATCAATAATAAAACGACAGGAGGGCTCCAGTAATAGATCGAAATATGTAAAAGTGAAAATTTACATCGAGGAACCCGATGAATATCATTTATAAATAAGACAAAATGTGAATTCTGAATTTGCCCCTGTGGAAATACGGAAGGTGTATTGTAAACATACGATGTTGAAGTCGTATGTCACATATTGTTTCCTCTCTGTAAGTAACTCGAAAAGAAACGTACGAGTTATCCGATAGCCCAAAACTATCTTGTTTCAAAATGAGTCTAGCATGATCGACTTTATCAAACGCTTTTTCAAAGTCGTTATAGATAACGTCGACTTGGACCTACTATCCAGTGACTTGGACACAAAATTTGAAAAACTAATTCTAAATTAAAATCCAAGAATTTCGCATTTTTAATATAGCAAACCTTATATTTTGTATTTAACGTAATATTTTTGCAGACTGTATTTAAAAGAAATATGCAAATTTGCCTTCGAATGAAAATTCCAAGCAGGATTTTCTAAAGCAACCGCCACGACGTCCAACATTAAAGTCAAGCTAGGACGTGTGTCTCAAGCAAATTATTTTAAAACTTTAAATTAAAAATAATCAATACAATCGTTGAAATAATTGTTTAATGCTCAAATGTGTCCATTTTTTCCAACAAAATTAATTAAATATAATATATAATTAAAAATTTAATCAAAAGACTGAAAAATGATTAAATACGTTGAAAAATATCGTGGAAAATTGCGTGTTGATAAAGCGAAACGTATTGGGACTAACACCATCAACTCACAATTCAATTATTGCTTAGAAGAATGAGGTTCGCGAGTTAATCGAAAAGTGCGGCAAATCACATGAGAAACGAAATCCGGTTGGGTATCCAGTTTCAACGAGCTTAAGTAAATCCTTTTCGCGTGGTATGATGGAAATTAATGTTGTGATTCTCATGTTTATCGCATGATATTTATTATCATTTAATTCATTAATATCATGGATTATTCGTTTTTTTGTAGCGACCTTCAGCCATGCCGATGGGGTCTATTGGTTACCCCAAGCTTTTTTTTTAATAACTCTTTTAATATAAATCCCACGTGTCATAAACTTCTTGCATTTGTCGAAAAAAGTCTATATAGAATAAATATTATAAATAATCATTGTCCTTTATTGTCTGAAATTGCGAAAAAAAATAAAAGCGATGTGTTTTCTCGCTCACATCCGGTACGATGTGCCAAGTGCGAGTGAAACGTACGAGCTATACATTACGCGTCATATTGATTAGTTAAATAAACAAAAATATCTACCAAATTATGAAGCATATCATGAGAAAATATTTTTATTCTTAGAATAATCCATTTTTAATAAAAATGACAAGATATTGATGAAGAATTCATGCCGTGACGGATGGGTAAAACGAAGAATCGAGATTCTGCTATATCCTTGTTCAAGTAAAGCCATAAATTATCATATTCCGAAATAAAAATATTACATTCGCAACCGGCTTGTTATCAATCAAAGATATAAAAAAAAATGACGTAAAAATGTCGTAATCGTTTTAAACAACGGATGCTATCATGTCGAGGAACAAAAATCTTTGATAGCCCGCATTTAACCCTATGGCTGCCGAAATACGATATATCTTATTAATACATTATTATATTTTAGGTATTATTGATCATTAATTTTACACAATAGTTTATACTGTAAATATATTCTAAAAATATTTTAACGTTCGGCATATATGGTACAGGCATTCCAGACAGGCTCGACATTCGAAGGGTTAAACACAATTTAAGAACAATTTGGATTTCTCATTCCCTTGCGTTAATGTGTTCAGTCTCCATTAGAGTGTAAACGACGATTGGTAAGATAAAGAAGAGCTTAATTCCATGGAAACGGATGATTATGTTTATGTGTTAAATAAAATGAAAAATCCTAATAAATGTCAACACGATGTCATAAAACCATTATTTGCAACTATGTATTTTTATATCTCTTACAGCTGTTCTTACACATTTCATAGATCTGAAAAGTTATTATGGAAGCTAGAAAAATGTTGTAGGATCTTTAAATTTAGCAACAAGTGCTTTTAATCAGGTACAATAGTTTTTCTCAGTTAATTTGAAGAAATGACATCTTAAACTTTGTATAAATATTATAATGTATTATTAAATTTTATTTTCGGGTTAAATTAAATCGTGCAAAATATAACATTTACTTTCTGTATAATATCAATAAAAAAGAATAAATCTTTTACAGGTAAAAAGTTTTTTTTTAACTTAATATTGGATAATATATTTTGTACAATCCCAAATAAAATATTATCTCAATACGATATTGATGTAGAAAATCCTATTATTGAAAACTAAAGGAATATTCATGTCCTAAATAAACAGAGGCATTTATTATTGGAATGGATATACATATTTTTTATAAATTAATCCTCAAGAGAAAAGAGGTTTTTCTGCTAAATACAAACGATTCTCTTTTTGCACGGAGGTTATGTTCCAATGAATACCAGTACAAAAAGTGAAGATACATATACCATTGTTGTGCTTATTTATTGAACTATTTTTAGAATATACATTTTTGAATGAATTTTAATTTGAATTAAATTTAACATAGAGAAATATCGACGACGGAATTTAGTCTTGATGTATCTCGAAAAAATACGGTAAAATAGATACCACGTTCAAACTCTCAGGATTTTTTTCACTAAATGTTCGATAAATTGTGTAAAAAGATCTACAGAAACACCAATATACAATAAGTTATCGAATTATGCTAATAATTGGTTCCGAAGACTTTCACATGAGTCGAAAAATCGCGTAAGGCTTAGCATTTTTGGCAAATAATATGTAAATATTATTTATTGCGCTTATTTATTGGCCATATTGCATATAACAGAATCTAGATCAGTGGTTCTCAAGTGCGGCCACGTGGCCGCATGCGGCCACCAGAGGATTTTGCTGCGGCCACCAACAGTTGAAATT
>JAGXCT010034855.1:0-13249 GCA_022495035.1 Philopotamus ludificatus
CGCGTGCACGGACTGAACCCCGGAGTTCGCTAGCCCGCGAAAACGCGTGCACGGAGTGTAATGTATATAGTTCGCTCCATATTTCGAAGACTTTGCTCATTCCGATTACTTACTATTCAGGTCAATGGAGGACACTTTAAGAGAAAAACGTTTCCGAAATATAACTGAAGTCGAAACCCACTCGAACGGGTATTTCGATTCAAAACCTGAGATATTTTTTAAAAAGGAATTGAAAAGCTCCAAGGAAGATGGAAAACAGTTTCTAATAACGAGGGAAATTATGTTTTATATGTAAAAGAAATAAGAAACACTATAATTTTTAGATTCCTCTTAATATATACATATTAATATATGCATGTGCCAATGAATAAATTAAGTCGTAAGAAGCAACCCGCAAAATTTATTGGCGCTGACTTTATTAAATATTATAAAACTACTTCGAATAAATGTCTGCCTTTATAGAATTATATATATATATTTGATTAACACGAAATTAATATATTTTTTAAACAAATACCTTCTTTATCTCAACTTAAGATCATACACAGGTTGACCTTAACCGTTGACCTCGAAAATTGAGAAGCAGAACGCTAAAATTAATCATCAGGTGTAGAAAATTTTCAAGGGGTATTCGGAGTTCATTCCCATTAATATGCATTGTTATACTCCCAGTAAGACATATGTCTCATGTATCTAATATACCTTATTTAATATTCCAGAAACGATAAACAATTTATTGTTTAATATTCCATCAGTGTTTTATTAAATTCGACACAATCACGTCACCTATCATCAGATAGAATCGCTGACATCACAGCCGCATAGGTACCATTTTTTTGGCCAAGAACGGAATCACTCGAAGTTAAATTGAATTGATAAAGAATTTATTTAGCCGGCCGTTTTCAGAGTCGTGACTTGATTAGAACTGGAGTATGGCAATAGGTAAACAGATACCAGGACAGATAAGAGTATCTGCTACTTTCTACCTTGCAGGTATTTTCGTCTAGATACTAAACGCTCCGTGTAACAATCTATCCGGATCGGAGACCACGTGGACGATGACCGAAAATACTATTCGGGATAAACGAAAGATTTAACAATTCTCATATATATTACGCATTTTATCGCGTGAGTAAAAGCATTTTTTTTGTGTAATGTAACCGGGGTGAATTCGTTCAATAAAAAATAGGTGGATGCTGGCCTCACCCCTCTGCAGCTTGCTAAATCAATTTGCTCGTGAATGGTGTAAATAGATGGCCGTGTAGAATTACAAATTAAAAACAAATCGTTTTGTTTGCGACCCCAATGTTTGCGAACACTTGCCCGATTCCCACAGGAGAGCCGTATTGAATCTTCTCCCGTATGAATATTTCAATATTGTATGGAAAATCGTGTTGACAGCAGAATAAATGGAACACATGTTGTTTGTTCCATCATCCGAGGATGGGCGTTGACAATATGGAACGATGGCAATACGCTCACGCTAATATTAGATTATCTAAAGTTGGGGGATCGGAAATAATTAGATTTATATTTATAATTATTATATTATTATTCATTAAGTTGAGAAAAATACTCATTTAAATGGGTGATGAATGGTTTTTTTCGTTTTCACAGAATATTTTCTGTTTAATTTTTGAATTTGTTGACTAATTTCGAAAAAATCTGGCCTGATTCCCTCTGTCAATGCAATTCGAAGATCTGGTTCTAATTCTAATTTATTTCTGTATTTGTTTTTAGCTATTGTCATTGCAGAAAATGCTACTTCACATAGGTACGTGGAACCAAATGGTAAGATTGCATTCGATGTTGTTTACTAAATCTGGATACTCGATTTTCAAACCCTTCCACCAATTTTGAAGAGCTTTTTGTTTAAATTCGGATTGTAACATTGTTTTGTCTCTTATGTAGAGTAACTGTTCTTGATCTGTAATCGGAAGATGATATATTTTTACATCTTCAGCAAACGGATTCTTGACCCATTTAAACTCTGTCTTTATATTAGGAAGATCTGCAAATCTATTACAAAATGCTGGCTTTAAATTTTTTATGTGTCTTTTAATTTGTTCTGCATTTACTTCATTTTCCGAAGCAAAATCACGTAATAATGGAAAAATTTTAGAGGATCCTTTTTCTAAATTGTCTCTCCACATTACTACTACCCTGACGACATCTTGCAGTATACGATGTATTTCTGGCTACAATTTCTTTGAAGCAATAGCTTGCCGATAAATGATGCAGTATTTGAACTTCGGATAGGTTGCTATTTCAATTATTTTGGCTTTGAATCCTTTTTTCTTCCTGTTAAAGCAGCTGCCCCATCATTGGTTATACATAAAAAAAATTACCATGATATGTTATTTGTGGCAAAAAAATCATTTACTGTTGAAAAAATATCCTTTCTTGTACATCTCACTTAATTCATCTTCAAAAAAATATCTAATAAACATCATTAATTAAGCAAAGTTGACGACATCTATGCTTTTATCTAGTTATAGAGAAAAATTTCCCGCGAGAGGACATAAAGTACCTTGAAGAGAAATGTGGCGTATCCTTTAGAATTTTCCGCGTACCCCACTTCGGAGACCATCGATCTAAAGGACAACCGTCGCAGTCCTAGCATCATGGTTAAGTTGGACGTCCTCTGCTGGTGCTTAGAAGGTGGATAGAAGAAACCCAGAACCGGCAGAGATCGCGTAGGGTCTTCCAGGTGGAAAAGACCCGCTTCGGATTGGAAGGCCATTAAAATAAATAAAATAACAAATAACAATTGTTCTATTTGTTCCTTATTTTTTTCTAAATTTTCTTTCTAGTGTTAAATAAGTTGGTATTAATACAAATGGTTGAAATACAGGCTTATTATGCTAATAAATTAGTAATTATTATTATATTAAATGCTGTTGCAATTTTTAACGTATTTATTACGTTAGATATTTACCAAAATATCCATACTTCTTAAAAATATTGTATGATTTGGTCTTAACGCACAATTTAAACAAATGATATCTAAGCTAAAAATAAAAAAAAGAATGAAATTCTGATATTCATTCATTTGTTAATAAAATTTTAACGTATTCTGTGCAGTGCGTGAAATGTGTGGTTATTGTGAAGTGCAGTGATGGTTCTGGATGGAGATGGACTTCTTGGGGTGAGCAGCTCCTGGCGACTACATGCAGAGGTAGATCTGACAGTTAAATAACAAATGAGTTAAAATCTTAACACACGTTAATGTTTAAATTATTTTTATAGCATATGGCCAGTAGAAGAGAGCTCATTATAACGCAAAGGTAGGAATAAAGCCTAGCTGGGAGAACTGGATTCTGTGAGTCTCATATTTATTATTATTTTTAGAGTATACGTACGAAAGCTTGTTCAGTTTCGTCGTCAAAGTGCATAAGAAAAATATTATTGCTATCTATTTTTTTTCAACACTGATTAAAATAATTATTTTAATATATTCTATTACATTTATAATAGTTTGAATATTTCTGTGAAAATGGTCATAATTACTAATTAAAAATATGGCTAATTTATTGGCCCAAAAGTCCATTTCTTTCCATTTGTTTATAAAAAAAGTATTTTATTGAATAGAATATTATTCATTTTACCAATAAAAATCTTTCTTTATATGTTCATAAAATACAAAATTAATGAGAGTAGAACGTAGATTCAACCATAAATATTCAGAGTGGAAAAGTATAATGAAATTTTCTATAAAATAAATTTCCCAATAACTTAATATTATTTAATTATTTACTATTTAAATTATGTTATATTATTTATCAACAAGAAATCTTATTATTCATTGTCGGGCGTTTTAAATAGCGACAAATTGAAGAAAAGCTTAAAAACTAATATTTATAGTCAATTATTACGTCCCAAAAAGTCTATATCTATTTACCTAAATAAACTAGATTTTATTCTTGCTTTAAAAAAATATTTTCCAACAAAACTATAACCATTAAAAAATAGTTAGTTATTTAATTATCATGTTGCCGATTTATATCTAAAGCAGGAACAGCAACTCAATTTAATTGACATTCTAGACAGACATTTAATTTAATTGTAACAGGTTCTATTGATGGATGTAATAGAACATTTTATTTATATAAAAATATGACATATTTTCGTGATATTTAAAAGAAAAATGAGGATTTCAATACATAAATAATAAAAAGCAATATAATATCATTAAATGTGAATGAAAATTCTAAATATGTATCATTTGTATAAAATAACTATCATTAAATCATAAATGCTAAATTTAATGATTCAATTTTTAGTAATATCTTTCATATAAATATTAACAAAATAATGTAAACTTATTAGAAAGCAGTTTACGATAGCATTAATTTTAAACGAAACTGCTTAAGTATAATATAAATTATCTGTTGAGTTCAAAACTGTTATAACTTTAATAACAAGTATAAATTAAAGATAGCAATTCGTAATAGACACAAATAAAACGTTCCAATAAACAATGTACATATAATAGTAATACTTTGATTTATTCGATATTTTTGGTAATCAATTTTTAGTCAATCCCCCCTTCTAGTCCAGGAATGGCATACTCCTGCTGTGCATAGTATCTCTCCAGTGAACGATGGACTTTTGTAAGATTTTAGTCTATTTTTCAGTTAATAAAGTAATTTCAATTTTTATGTTTTCGATTGGGTTTATATCTGGAGATTGTCCCGACCATAGCAATATATTAAGACTTTAATCGTCATTCCAAGAAGCTGTTTTACTGGACTTATGGCGAGAAGCTCTATCTTTTATAAACGTGATTAGTATTTTTTCAGCCCATCTTCTATAACAGAAACAGTTATTTCGGAATTTAAAATTCTATCACAGAATATTAATTCTGATTTTCTCCATGCCACATTTAATTTACCAATTTCATGGAAAAAATATCCCTTAATTAATACTCGTCTATTATAACTAAATAGTCTTAAAAGAGTTGCTAAAAGTCTTATGTTATAGTTTTAAATAGTTGGGCCTAATTGTATCGGTGCTGTTTTTTAAACTTAGGCAATAGAGGTTTTTTTTAATAACTCTTTTGTGAAGCCCAACATTATAGAGATGCATTTGCACTGTATTTTGGAAGAGATTCATCGTCTGTTCGTCCTCATCTACGGATTTTTTGTGACACCAATCATTTTTTTTTATTTGAGGGTCCAGATCTACCCGATCATTGAGCAACAGACGTTTTTACAATGCTTTTAAACTGGACAACCATCATATTTACAGTCGATAATGAGATGTTTAGCTTATACCGCGTTTAAAATGCCCAATAAGTCAATCTCAGGTGATCCTGGTGTTCAGGACCTTTCGAAAATGCAATTGATTATTCATTCTAACTGAACAAGGGTCCTGGATACCTAAAACAATTGTTTCAAAACCTGCCATATTAGTGACGAAGTCACACAACCGATTGTTTTTTTATTTTCTTCTGACACATTATTTATTTTTATTGAAGTGGCCTTCTTGCCTTGAGGCGGGTCTTTGTCACCTGGATGACACTACGAGATCTCTAGTAGACACAAGCCCGTCTCAATCAATCAAGATTGTGACGGTCGTCCTCCAGGTTATCTTGGCTCTTCGAATCCGGGTCAGGTCGCCAGCCATAAGCCTGGGAGCTGAGCCATCAATATTAAATCAATTTTATCCCAAATTTCTTTAAAGAAAATGCATGTGCATAGCGCGAAATAGACTTAAACTTTCTCACGCATTCGAACCGATGATAATCGCGGTAATTTCGGTTTACCATATCGCTAAATCAACAGTGTTGGAGATGACCGATTCGATTCGGCACCAACAACAGAATAGAAAATCAGTTCTCCCACAGCCGCACAATGCATTCACACGCCGGTGCACGTTTCAATTGCATTGGAGTGCGTGGTGCAGCAGCGGGTTAGCGTCAATCCGCAGTTCACACGATTAGCGACCCGTGTTGGGGGTGAATTGCACCCCCAATGATGTTAGATGAAATACCAAACAGGGATCTACAATGAATTTCAATGAGGGACCTGTCACTCAAACGCCGCCAGCGGTGATAAACTGCCGAGGGTCAGCTCATTTTTTAGATGAAATAGTAGTTTAATCCCCATTTATTTAGCGAATTTGTTACCCCTGATGCGAAGGGGAGAAGCTGCAGGCACTCTGGATGCACCGTGCGTCGACAGAGTGCATATTGCCGAGCACGCGCCGACCCACAGCTAATCTGCAGGGGTGGTTCGTTTATTTATGGACCATCATCCCCCTATTGTAGGTGGCAGGTTCCCACAGGGATGGTGCCGCTGCCACAATATGGTGGCTCTCCATTTATTTTGCAATAGGGGTTGATGGCGTTTGTAAATAGTGAAAGAGCGGTTTTTGTCCATTGTATATCAATTTATGTCCGAATATTGAATTACATGATCATTTGAATATTGTCGCAGAGCTATACGAATCGGTGGGAATATTCGTTTGTTTAACAATAACTTAATAGTTTTAAAAGCAATATAATCATGTTAATTACTTGCCATTTTTCAGATAGTTTTACTTTTAATGTGCTAATATTCCGATTTAAATTTCAATTTACTTGCCCGAAATTCACGATTTCGCGCTATTTGCAGTAAAAAAATAATAATAAAATAATAAAGCACGGGTTTATTAAAAAAACATAAAATAATATGTAAATAAAAAGTACAAATATGTGAAAATATAAAAATAAAATTACAAAAACAAAAAACGGAATTAAATTAAAAAAACAGATACTCTTTACATTTTTTTACCTGAAATTTACGTCTTTGAATATTTTAATATTAAAACCTAATAGCTTAGATGCCTTTGTGACAATTTATAAAAGAAAATTAACTTGTTCCTCGAGAATCCTGCTCATTCTGCAAACTTATTACTGCGGAGCATAAAATTAGATATTTTCTCTTTACCACTGTGCTAGTAAACTGCAATCATAAGACGATAAGCCATAGTCTAATTGGCATATAAAAGATGAGGATCGTATAAAATCTATGTCGTCTATTTTTGATGCAGTGCATTACATTGTAAAGGAATAGAATTAGGGAAATTTTAAGAACCCTTGACAATTATGTGGACCTTAACTTAAATATGATGGCATCAGAAGTAATGAAAATCAATGAATTCTACTGTGAAGTATAGATAAACTCGATCCAATAAATTCCTATGAGAAATATTTGTATATTTTACTAGCATTGAAGACTTACAAGTCAAAAAATTAAAAAAAACACTTATTTTAACGTAAACAATCGATTTGTGTGATTTTATCAATAAAAGATCATTTTTTTTAAACCCGTAATCTTGGTTTTTCCTCCAATGATTTTTTAACTGATGTTTAATTTATTTTTATATTAATTTGTTATTAATATTACATAATATTATTATAACAAATAAAATTAATTTATTTTATCAACATTAATATTAAACTATATTTCTTAATTAAAAAAAATATAATAACTTAATACATGTTTAAAATTAATTAACAATTTTTATTAAATCGAATATCAGATCTAACCTTACATTAATATATGCTTCTCATTCATTTTTTGATGAATATTATTTTTTATTAGTAGCTGATAGGTTTAACTAAAAATGTTATGAAATAGTTAGAAATAAATGAAACATTCAAATGATTTTATTTTATCATAAGATTTCTGCTAATTAAATTTTGACTGCGCTCAAGGATTCTATAATTTTACCTTTCAAAATCAATTTAAAGTTATTTTTCTTCCTAAAACATATAATATATACACAGGCGGACCTCGACTTTCGCATATGATTGGTTCCTGAAAATGTGTGCGAAAGTTAAATGTTCGAAAGTAGAGGGATGTAAAAAATACACCAAAAATTGTACTTAATTAGTACATATTAGTATATGTACGTAGTTGTATTTTACTATTTTTTTCTTCATAGAGAGTTCTGTAACATGCGGTACTATTATGGATCACCCTATGCACTTGAGATATGCGTTCTCCATTAGGATCACATTCTTCCATAATATTCAAAAATGTCTCGATATGTGTAAAAGCTTAGTTCATGTTTTTTATTGTTAAGGTCTTGATGATTTCTTTGGTTCTTCTTCCTCACTTTCAATTTGGCACTATTTTCGTTCTCTTGTCGGTCCATTGAAATTCATCAGTCAAGGCTTCCAGGAATAGATTCAAGTATCTCATTAACATCTTCACTGTTAAGTTTAGAAGGTTTATGACCAGGGGCAACTGATTCGTCCTTTGATAAGAATGTACGATTAGGCATCTTCTTCCAAAATAAACCATTCTCATCTACATTGAATATTTGACTAGAGGTATATTCTCCATCTTCAATAATTTTGGACAATGACGAAATAAAGTTTTTTGCAGCATCCTCATCCGCATCAGCTGATTCTCCAGTGAATTTAATATTGTGTAAAGAATACCTTGTTTTAAAATTTGAAAACCAGCCATTACTTGCATGAAACACTGTAAGAATCTTCGCTTAGTCTAGCCTTCCAATCTTTATGCAAACCAATGCCTTAGCTTGAATCATTGAAGTTCTCAGAGGGATGTTTTCTTGATTTTGATTACTTATCCAATAACACAAAGATTTATCCATTTCATCCATCACTATGCCGTGCCTTTTTGAAACAATTAAAAAAAAAACGATTTTTGAAAAATGTGCGAAAGTCGAATGTGCGAAAGCTGAGGTCCGTCTGTAGTAGGAATTAAAAAAAAAGGTTTTATTTACGCAAAAAGTACTCCTTATCTCTTGATATTGTAGACCCGAAGTAGTCAATGAAAATAGAAAAATAAATAAATAGTTCTCTTTTTAAAGTCGTACTGAGCTGCCAACGTTGAGCTTTCCGCTTCAGCATCTTTGTCCACTAAAATTTTTGGAATAATATTTCTCTCCAATGATTTTAACAGTTATATACCGTAATATTACACTATTAACACTATTAAAGGTTATTATTAATCCAAGATCATGTAAAGTAGGTTACTGAGGAATAAATCCGTAATCTTGATGACTCAATCCAAATAGTTATTGAACTATCAGGGGCTCACGTTTCTTCAATACTCGCTCTAGTGTTATCAATCTTGAAATGTTAGATTTACGTTTTAAGATGTATCGTAAAAAACAGGGAATCAATAAAACATACTTCATGATTTAAGCTCCAGTATTTAATATTTGACTCCGTACAATAACAATGTAAAGAAAATTGTGCACAATTTTGCTTTTTAGTTATATTTAGTTGAGATACTTCAGGTTGCGAAATTTTTTCGCCAGGGATTTAGTAGAATTTGTTATTTATTTCTTAATACCTTCTTAGGATGACTACTAGAGTACATTGCAGGTGGGTGTGAGACTAACGATCCAACCACACAAAAAACATTGTACAGAAAACAGAAGTGGCAAGACCCGGTTTTCGGGCTAAAACACCATTTAGCATACGTTATAGCAGATTATTACACCATTTCTCGAATGTCGACCACTAAAAACCGATATTTTATTTTCTGGAAACGATTCAGATCACGCATTTAAAATGCATACACAGCAAATCGAATCGATATATTTCCATTTAAAACAATTATCGCGCCGAAGACAACAGATACACTCCAGTGTTTATACAAGAGCGGTGTTGCCAGCAGCAGGGAGCCGCATACAAATTACGTCTTTGGACACGGATCTGCTCCCGAATATCTCTGAGCAGAGGCATTAAAAAGATTGCAATTAGCGTCGCGACATGGCGGCCATTGCGCAACCGGCGCAGGAATGCCAGCCGCAGCGTCGTTAAAATAATTAGCTGTGTTCGCGAACGCGTTCCCCCATTGTTACACAAAATTCCTCGCACTTTTATGCGCGTGCGCAAGTGTAATCCTTCCGCCCCCACCCCACCCCCTCGGCGGCTATAAAGATAAATAAATGGCGCGGATCGTAAGATGGGAATTGTCGATATTGTTAATCTTGGTGTTTTATTGTTGACGTCGCCATTATGGAGGGCACTCTTGTTGCGCGGAGGCAACGTCGTTGACAATAATGGTGCTTTTGTTTATTAGTGTATTTATGAGCTCAGCCTTAAAGAATAAAAAATCTGATAAAATATATATAAAAATTCGTAATAAATACAGTATTATATGAATAAAAAAATATTTATTAAATGAAATAAATTATCCACAAAAATACCCAGTATTCTCTGAGAAGGAAAACCCGAAACTGTTGAACGATAAATGGTCTAGTCTCCATACCTTATCTCCTCTTCCTTCTTTCTAGCTGACCCTTTAATGAGGAATTTCTAAGACGGAAGGCTAGCTATTGTGTGACAAGGGTAATACCAAGGGAAATCCCTTAAAAACCCACCCGGACACAATCGGAAATATAAAATTTGATACCAACAGTGGTAGAAGATACACGTCCAATGCCAGCATGGCAAAAGGCCAAAAGAGGGAAAACTCTTACTCTTACAAAAAACCGCATCAAGACGGTATAGGTCCCTGCGGTATGGACACAAAAGAGAAGCCCTCATGTCATGTGTGAGAGTTAGGTTCATTTGGCCTTGACTACCATTCGAGAGTCTAGTAAGGCCCATACGCTCAGCAAGTGAGTGTATCGTGGCTGGCAAATGATGATGATGAAAAACATCATAAATCTTGTAATTTTTAACGAAAATAACAGTGATAGAAAACTTATTAGGACGCTTATATCATTTTTTTTATATGACGCATAAATGCGTCATTGGATTTTAACGATACTTTTATAAAAAATAACGCATATTTGAATCATCCGTATGCAATGTGTTAATAATAAAATATATAAAATTTTTAAAAATGTATTGCAGGAATAAATGCTTTATTATAAAAATAAGAAATTTTATATTTTAGTTAATATTTCACATATTTGGAGCTTAAAGATCCTTAGTGTTGAAGCTGTTTTTTATTGGATTTTTGTTAGTAATCATTGAAATTACTTTTATTAGTTCTATTATGTTCACATTTAAATACTATTAGTCTTTTAGTATTCAAGCTTAACCTGTGAAAAAATATTTTTCATAATTAACACGTAGCGGTCCTGAGGACTCGAAAACGCGTCCTCGCGGGCCAACGTAGAAGTACGGGGGGACGCGTTTTCGAGTCCTCGTTGGCGCTGATGTTAAACCAAAATCATTTATATGTCATTGATACGCAGACCACACTATTTTTTGAGAGAAGTTTTTAACTATTATTTTTTTTACATAGAGATAACCTTTTTGAATACAACAAAAAAAATATTGGCGTAAATTAAATGGTATCAGAGTTACATCGATTTATCTGAAGTACTTGACTTTTGCTATTTTTTTCGCAAACTTGACGCGAAACCCAGCGGACCGGAATGTGTTAAGCAAAGTATTGAAGAAATTTTAAATCCATTTTTAGCTCGAGATTCATGCAAAAAATGCAAACGGTTGACTCATTGCGTTTTTTTACTTCTAGAGAAATAACGTTTACGCTAGCTTGCGGATATTAGTTCAATTCTTTGTCAGTTCTTCATTAAATCAGCGGAAAAGAGTTGCTTCTAGGTTATAGTCGGTTTTTGATTTGGTTTCGTTGGACTATTTCAGTCGCCATGGCTTCTCCAAACTGCTCTACCCTATTCTGGCCAAGCGTAGTAGAATTCCTGTCACATTAGTTCTCTTCATTGTCCATATGGCTCAAAAATAAAATGCCTTGAATATCACGATTTCTTTTGAAATCTAAGCTGACTTAGTAAATGCTATTTTGCTACGAATAAGTATTATTATTCGGAATAGAAGATGCAAGAATTGATTTAGGTTAGATCGTTCGCAGGTTAGTGTTACTCGTGTTTGCGATAGCAGTTATTTAGCTGCCGGTAGATGCAGTGGGCGAGACCGATAATCTATGACAGTTGCCGTTGGGACACGAGTCTAGATAAACGGGGGTAGTTTATACACAATACTGATATAGACATTAAAAAAAAATTTGCCGTAATTATTGCAAATCGCGAATTACGGCAATAACTCACTGGAACTGGAACCTCCGCGGGATTACGCGTTAGCAATGGACCGCCGGTGTACATGATTAAATTGCAGAGTCGATTTGAGCAAGTTGTTCCAGTCACCGACAGGTTTGCCATATGATGTACAATAATGGCCGGGTGTCCCATACAGCTTGTATTAGCGCAAAGTATCGCGGGGCATTTGCCGCAATTGTTCTGCGGCCGCGGAGTGCGATGTTACAGATTGCATATTATTTACTCGTTATCGCTGCGCCCGGAATGTACCAAAGTGCACCGGAGTGCACCGGACTGCGACAAAAGCGGCCGCCCACTCCCGCAGTCCCACGTACCGCAGTATCATCACTCCGGATGGCCGTCCGTGTCCCTCAGCTGATGGAGGACCGCGGCGCGATCCAAATCACGGCCAGGACCACGAAGCCCGAGTGAGATATCCGAATCGGCCGGTGCGATCTGCGGCGGCTGCTTGGCTAATCTGCATATGGTGCGTCGTCCCTAGATGGCAAGGGCACATGTCGTCCACTGGACCAGTGCACCGGTCGCGTGCATTATGAGCAATGATAAAGTGCATCATGCACCCTGGTGCATCGCACGCCACGCCGCATAGATAATTCCAAGGCTACTTGCATGAATCTGTCATCGGTTGTCCGAGGGCTGGTGATATATGCCTGCTTCTTAAGAACTGGTACCGGGGCGGACCACTACCTGCCCTGCAGCCAGAAGCACTGCAACGACAGCTCCAGAATGGATGCTTGGTTCCTAAAACAAATGATTCTTTCAGAAACCAATAATTAACTCGTATTCATATATCTTTAAAAGATAATAATAAAGAATACAACAGTTTCGTGGATCCTATAGAAACTGTGAGATGCCTGGACCTCTATTATGGTTGGTTTTACCTAAATCCGTTGACTGCACGACGATAGTTCTTAAACATAGGTAGACGTGGCGGCGATGGCGGTTGAGCACAATCATGTTTTCGTAGATTCTACGGAGCTATGAGGAGCCAGGCCTCTATCCAGGCCAATTCGGTGATGTATGTGCTACGGGAGGTGCCCGTAGCATCCAATCATACCGAAACTTAAATATTAATCGACCATAGCCTCATCTGATTATTATTGTTACAATCCCTGCATTGACTGGGCTCCCGGGCTTATGGCTGGCGACCTGATTCGTATTCTAAGAGCCAACATAACCTGGAAGTCGACCGTCGCAGTCCTGACATCAGGGTGGAGATGGACGTGTC
>JAGXCT010034855.1:13305-46745 GCA_022495035.1 Philopotamus ludificatus
ATAACCTGGAAGTCGACCGTCGCAGTCCTGACATCAGGGTGGAGATGGACGTGTCTCTGCTGGAGATCACCTCCAGGTGGAAAAGACCCGCTTCAGGTTTTTTAAGGCCACTTACATTAAAAATTAAATAATGTCAAGGGTCATTAGAATCAATTAATTAATGAATAGAAATTAAAGGATTATACCTAAATCAGAATAAATAATGTTACGTTATATCCAGTAACACCATGCAAATAAATTCCTTGAAAGCCATTGAAGTAAATAAAATGGTCGTCCAACGCATATGAACTTCTTCATCTTCATCTTCGATTTTTATGGCATCACACTATTAAAGTAAATATTTTTTTATGACAATAGAGTTATATCCACTTTTTTGTCTATGATGTTTGTGTCCACACCTTCTTTATACTACTGAGTTATCAAAATAAGTATTAAACTTATATACAGACTTCTTCAAAATAAGCATTGTGAAGAAGTCTGTATACATATATATGTTTTATAAACGAGATTTTAGATTATATTCATAAAGGTTTGGCATCATGTTTATATTTTCTTGGGTTTTTCTTCAATATTCAAAATAAATATATGTTAAACTTCTTCTTCTTGAATCTTTATTGATTGAGTTTTTATCCTAATATGTATCTAGTTTTCCGCGAATGGATCTTTCAATTCAGTTTAGTTTCAAATGCTGATGAGCCACGATAGCTTCTTTCTTCCCAACCATCGCGTATCTTCCACATTCCCTTGAAGATAATATGTAGAAGATGGATACTTTGGAAGGATGTATTTAAAGTACTAAATACTACGGTATTTTACGGTGTCCAGAAGCTCCTGATCCTTGTGATGAAGCTGAAGGACACTTGTCTTCAACATTCTTCAATAGCAATGATTATTATTTGCTACTAGCAACGTCCATGTCTCGCAGTAATATAGAATAATAGACCAGACATAAAATAGGGATCATGGAGAATCGGCCATATAAAATTAAAGAATACTAGATATTTAAATCACATAGAATTGTTCAAGTAATTGTTGTTATTACATTGTAGTATCAAAAAGTAAAAAAATGATTGGATTAACCAAGGTGAACAATCAGCTGCATAGAAGCAACAGCCCTATTGTAGTATATTGGTCGATGGAAGATCACTGGGAGTGACGTGGTCTGAAACCACGTCACTCCCAGTGATCTTCCAGTAAGTTTCAATAATGCAGTGTCACTCTGTACACAATACAAACATCTCTGCCTTGGTATTCCTTTCCTTCGGAGACAGGAAGGCTTGTTAACCATACGCTATTTTAGCGGCTGACCATCCCGCATCCTTGACACATGACCGGCTTACTGGAATCTGGCCACTCCGACGAGAGCTATGCTCGTTATATCCTTGTATAATCGGTACACCTTCTCTTTGCTTCGGATACGCTATTCTGCGTCGTCGAATACAGCTACAAGAATTTGTCTCAGAATTCTCCTATCCAGGATAACCAGCTGTCGCTCATCTTGTTTTGTCAAAGACCCGTATACTTGGAAAGAGTTATGTAGAGTTTAACTTAAGCTATCATTGAGAGGAATCTTGACGTTGAAGTCGAAAGTAGCACCGGTTTACTAGCAGGCTTATTACCCATAAGCTTTTTTGACGGCTGACCATCCCGTATCCTTGACAAGGGATCGGCCCACCAGAGTTTGGCCGTTCTGACGAAAGCTGTGACCAGTATATACTTGTATAGTCAGTAAAGCTTCGTCGTTGCTTCGGATACGCCATTCACCCTCCGTTAAATCCGTCTTCAAATATTCGTCTCCAAGTCCTCCTCTCCAGGATATTTAGTTGTTGCTCATCTTGTTTTGTCATAGCTCAACATTCAGGCTCGTATGTTAGGTGAGAGTTATAAAGACTTTACTTAGAATTAGACTGAATAATGAGTATTTTGGTATTCCATTAATTCTATTTGGCAATTCATGAGATAAAAATTGATAAATACGAGTCTCATAGACAGACTTGAAATGTTGGGGTTGTCTTCTGTTCATCAGACAAGCACGACTGAAGTCTGATGATGATCTAGATCGGATGCTCCTCTGACACAAGGCGTTTATATTTCTTGCGCGAGGCTCTTCAGCAGCTTCGGGCATCATCAATCCGACGCACATAATGGATTAGTGAAGGCAATGTTACGTAACGAGCATTGTTTAATTATTGGAAAGTACGGTGAGTAATGGTCACATGTCCGATCAGTATTAGTCATCATAACCTGCACGTCATCCGACAGCGCCATATTGCGTACATTCCTGCCCGCACGGATCCCCCACTAATTAAACACAGTGCCAGTCTATTCAAATGGTAACGAAATTAATTCGGGTATCGTGATCGCCTCCATTACCGTCGATGATGATGGACGATGATAATCGATAATTTCGTCTGTGTACAAAATTGTTTGTACAATTATATTTTTTTGTGTGTTCGTTTAAAAAATATGCAATTATGTGACGTCCCTTATGTGTGGCAGCGTACGTCACTTATGGAAGCAAGCGGAGCCACGGCCACGTGCCTTAAATTACTGTTTTCCATGGCTTGAACTTTTCGCCAGGGGTATTCAATACCCGTGGTCGGTAATTATATAATATTATATATTGTGCTATTATGTAAAAAAAAATATTTAGTTCTTTTAGTAATTGATTAAGAAGCTGTGTATTGACATATGAATGAACCTATCCCTTTTTAAAAACAAAGCTGTTAAAATTGCATAAGAAATATTTTCGTCCTCTTTATCATTGTCTGTTTTTGGACAATGGTGATTTACTACATTTTGTTGTATTTCCATATTTTTTTGTCCTTAGAAAGTTAAAATATTTCTAGACCAATTATGGAGCCACGTCAGCTACTTTCTGGAGTCATCGTTCTCCTTTTACTTTTCCTTTTATAATCCGTAGAAAGCAATACTTTCATCCAAGAATGTTTTTATGTTCAATTATGAATATTAAGTTTATGGGTTTTAATGATGTCTAGAATTTCTCGCTCCTTGTGAGGAAATTAAAGTACGATTTCATAAAATTAAGTTAGTAAAAAAAATATAGGGAAGTGAGGAAGAATCGAATATTGGTTCTAATTGATTTGGAGAGATAGTTCGGTAGAATGGCTTGAGATCCTATCTGGTGATAAGTGGATCATGTATGTACTTGTTATACATCTATACAAGAGTTGTATAATAATTCCACGAAAATTGTTTGCAGAATAAGTAAAAAGGTTCCTTCATCTTCCTGGTCCTGATAAGAAGTTAGTTGGGTGAACTAGAAGGGTAGGAGTGCATTCCGAAGGTGTAACAGTTTCATCCTCCTCTTTTTACAACTTTCTTTTTCTTCAAGTTCTTTATCCGTTATTTCCCAGTCTGTTTTTGGCGAACTCAAACAATTCTGGAGCTCCCAATCCGGCCCAGTTGCGAATATTACGTAAACACGAAGCTTCTTTCTTTCCAAACACTGTTTAACTTCCATTTTCCCCTTTATGATGGTCTCTGTAGAAGGCTATACTTTAATCCACGATTGATGTGTGCAAAGTACTCAATTCTACGGAGTTTGAAGTTTGAAGGCTCATTGTAAAGCAATACAGTGGAACCCCTAATTACACTACTCCGAATTACGCGCTGAGTTGAAATATTCGCCGCAAATCCCCCAATTGCGCGGTCGCATTCACATACAGTCAAACGTTGGCTAGCGTCTGTGTATTCAACACGTGCCAGGCTATACGCACACAGTCGGACGGCTTCACTTCCCCAATTACACGACTCCAAATTACACGGTCCTGATTTTAGTGTTAGTGTGGGTTTAATTGTATAAGGACGCTTGTATTCTTGACATGTTCGGTCCATGGAATCTTCAACATTCTATGGAAAGGTTTTTTGTTTTTTAGAAAACGTTCTTTTTAATTTCTGAAAAGGAATTAAAAAAGTATGGTAGAGGTGTATATACAATTAGTTAAAGTTAGGACATTAAAATCTTTCCATTTGTCAGCATTACATATGAATTACGTGTCGTCGATCTGAGTAATAGTAAAGAGGTCGAAACGCTTTTAGTTGAAGTTGATCCGTATTAGGGTTAAGGGAGTCCAATCTAGATCATTTTATTTATCATATACTATTTAGGGAAAACTAGAGATATTCTAAAAGTGCTGCTACTGAAAAATGTAACAAAGAATTATTGTACAAGTACATAGAAAGCAATGGAACTCTACAGCTTCTACATAAGGGCCGAGAACTTCTAGATACCGTGAAGCACTGCAAAATATTAGAAGGACCTAAATGTAATATCGTATTTTTTTATTCATTTATTAGACTTAAATTATATACAATAATTACCATTATTTTCTATGATCTTTTGCCATCTATTAGGTAGATCGAAAATGCCTTTCTTATAAAACTCTGCAGGTTTAGAATCGACAAAGTCTGGAAAGGCCGATTTTATTTCATCTTCTGAACACTTGAGGTGTCACCATTTAGCCTTGTTTCAGTATTTTATCCCTTTCGCGTCCCACCATATACAAAGTAAAACTTATTTCAGATGTAATTCAGCTTTTAGGGTCGACTTTGCCTTTTCTCCTCACTCTAACCATTGCTTTATTTTTCTTATTTTTGAATAGAGTACCCATTTCTCGTCTTCGGTTGTGATTAAATTGTGATTAAATTGTGCAGAAATGGTTGTGACTCTTCTTTATCCTTCAGTAACTCACCGATACCGCGCCTCATGTGTTTGTTTCTCTCAGTCAACGCAAGGGGGACCGAAACGCCTTCTTTTCAAATCTTTTCCATTTTTTTCAGGTATCTTTGAGTTAACGATCATGAAGTACCGGCTTGGCTCGATAATTCTTCGATACTGAGAGTCGGATTTTTTTCAATCTCTGATTTATTCACTTCACGGGGACGTCAACTTTTAGGCAAATTTTTCAAACCAATATTGTCTGATTTAAATTTTTTGAACCATCTTTGACTTTCCTGATGTTTAATGCGTCTCCATAAACATCGCAAATATTTGTTGTCTCCGTTGCGTTTTATTTGGCGCAAAATTGAAACAGCATACAGCAAAGGCTTAAGTTATTTAAATATAGATGGGCGTACGGTGGTGTTGATTTTGGGTGTGCTGAATGTAGAAAAAAAATATAAAAAAATACAGTTTTTATTTAATGAATTTTATTATTATTTATACAATAATTCTATTCCTCGTTTTTGCGACATAAACTTTTCAATTGAACTGAGTATTTTTTTCTCCATTGATATTACTTGTATTTTTTTTCCACATTCAGCACACCCAATATCAAGTCCACCGTACGCCACTGATCTACATATATCGGAGATGTGATAAGTGTGTAGGGAAGCATTCTTTCAAGGCATTTAATCGCAAATAATGTTTATTAAGTAAAAAATAATGTTATGCGGAGCGCACCATGTGCCGGTTGGCGAGACCTGGCGCATGCGCAGAGCGGCACGCGCCGCTGGCACGCGCCGCCCCCGCTGCCACGCGCCGCTAATGAAATAACGCGCTCGGCGCACGGCGCATGCGCAGTCGCTCGCACGGTTATTTTTGGCCTCTGCCCTATGACAAACGCCCATTATGCACTTAATGCTCTTGAACTTGCGCACCGGCTCACGGCCGATTTAACGCATAGCACGAAAAGAGCGAGTCGAGTGTCTCGATGTACGTACGATAATGTATTTGCGACCCAATCGCATTATTTGAATATTGTCAGGGTAGATTAATTTCTATCCGCCGTATCCGTCCACATGTCGGGGCCGGTCAGACGAATCGTTCGCCGTTGTCGTCGGTTCGAGTGCACAATGGCAGGAGCGTGTGCGTCAAAGGGCCATCCCCATTAGGAGGTCGTTGTGTGTTGACAGCCGTGAAGAATCGCAACGTCTGGCGTCCGCGTCCATTTTCTCCGCGCCATCAATTAAGTTTAATGGTCGACTCCAATGAAAATATTGTTAATGCTATTTTATTAGATAATACTATGATGACAGACGAAAGTGTGTCATAACTTTTGTTGATGTTTTGATACATTTGTCCCTGACGTATCTTGACATTGGTAACCGTATTGGCTGCTTATTTTATTATTAGCTGTTTAAAAGGTATCATCAAAGATAACAATCGCCTTAGAAACCATAGCATAACTGATAACAATGACAAAAAATGTAGAGTAGTTAAGAAATGTCAAGCATTTTTCTATTGTTTGGGCTTAAGCACCTCTTAAGAAAATATTTTGAAATTGTTGAATTTCGAGATGTTGCTGAATAAAGTCAATGACAGTCTAGAACTGCTCTAATGGATCATAGCTGGTGATGTACGCATATGAAGTCAAAATTGAGGCTCAATGGTCCTAACAAATTAATTCCTATGGCAGTGGTGACGAACCTTGTTGAATGAATTATTTTAGAAAAAATAAAGCTCTCAAAGGATTTTAAACATGAGAACAAAAAAAGGATCAACTGTTTTGACAAATTTTCAATATTTACAAATTATTGGTATCCTTTTAACCATACCCCCTCCACCTTTTCCAAGTAACGGGATTTACCCACGGGTCAAAAGTTTCGCCATCACTTTCTTCTGGTATTAAATAACAGGCTATTCTTAAAACTAATACAATTGACATCAAATATCTGCCTTTGTAATCTTAATGTATATTCTTAGGACTAAATTCTCAATCGGTCATTAGATGAGAAACAGTGAACTTGTGTTACTAAAATTTTATAACTAACCTAAATAATATTTTTTTTTCTAAATTTGTGTGTCATCATCATTATTATGATCATTATTTGCCAGCTATGAGACACTCACTCGTTGAGGGTATGGGCCTTGCCAGACTTTAGAATGGTAATCGAGGCCAAAGAAACCTAAGTCTCACTTGTGACGTGAGAACTCCCCTTTTGTGTACATACCGCAGGGACCAAAATCGTCTTGGTATGCAGTTTTTGGTAAGAGTAAGAGTTTTCCCTCTCTTAGCCATTGCTGGCATTGGACGAATATCTTCTACCACTATTGGTATCGGATTTTACCCTCTCGACTGTGTTCAGGCAAGTAGGAGGTGGTTTGTCGCGGTATTCGTTTATTCTCTTCTCTAAGGCGTTATCTGCTATAACGACTCACGAGTGACAAGTAGCGAGCGACCTTAAGACTGATTATATATTTCTAGTGTGGAGATCTAGTCTCATCCTGCACCATTCTCCATCTCACCTGATTCGAAGCTACGTTACTCCATCTTTTAGTCAATCTTAATGATACAGTGTCCTACTACAGTCCAACCGTTTAAGCCTTGGTTTGCGATTTTTTGTTAGAGTAAGAGTTTTCCCTCTCTTGGCTATTGCTGGCATTGAACGTGTATCTTCTATCACTGTTGGTATCGGATTTTACACTCCCGATTATATCCAGGTTGGTAAAAGGGGATTTGCTTCGGTATTCGGTTTCCTCTTCTGTAGGGGTCCAGCTTTTTGTCAATGCGGACGACATAGATATAGTGGTCAAATCTCGGGGGGCTCTCAAGAATGTATATCAACGAATAATGAGAGCGGCAATAGGCAGAGGACTAGACTCGAAGAGTATACCTTCGAGGCCGTCCAGGAATTTACATATCTCGGCTCACTTACGGTGCTACTTTGCACTTTGACATCAAGATCCCTCTCATAACTTAAGTCAAGCTCTACATAACTCTCTCCTAACATACTGGTTTGAATGCTGGGCGTGAATGGAAAACTAAGTCTGAGTGACACTGCATCATTGAAACATACCGGAAGATAGAACCACGTGGGGGGCAGACCCGATAAAATGAGGAAGGGTGTTAGATGAGGCCAGGGTTCTACAAAAAGGCTGTTGCTCCTATGCTGATGATGGTTTGTTCTCATATTTTCTTGGCGTTATCAGAAGTGATTATTAACTCTGTCGCGTAATAGCAATCGTTTCTTTATTGGAAAGACATCATTAAGATGGTTTCCTAGGAAGAGAAGTGAAAGTATCGGGACTTCCATTTATCGGTCAACAGTTTAGAGTTTTCCTTCCCAGGGTATATTGATTCTGTGGTGAGAAATCCGTTAGAGACCAGATACAGTTTTTTTCCGTCAAATGGAATGCATCCTTTTAAAAATCAAATGCAACCTTTTGCAAATCAAATACACCTTTTTAAAAATCAAATGCACCCTCTTACAAATTAAGTTAAACAATTAAATATTAAAGTCTTCCCGCTGATTACGCTTTTTTATCAGGTCAATTAAAAAACGTAAAATACAGGTTCCGCTGTATTTAGTACCGCGATTCCAACCCCAAATTTACGTTTTTCCACTAATTATGTTTTGTTTTATCAGTTCCTTTCAAAACGTAAAAAAACGGGTTTCACTGTATTTATTACCATGATTCTAGCCCTGTATTTACGTATTACCGCTAATTGCGTTTTTTTAACAATACGAAAATTTGAAAATCACTTGATCCGAGGAAAACTTAAATTTGGGGTACTAAATATAGCGGAGCCCCGGTTTGATTTGTAAAAAGTTGTATTTGATTTGCAAAAGGATGCATTTGATTTGAAAACTGTATGAATATATACATGCTAACATGTATATATTTTTTATTGAAATGTCATCTTCAGACCGTTCTAAGTTAATATAATGTATCAAAAGTACTTGTAATTTGATTATAAGTTTAATATAAAGTACTAACTAGAATTTTACAATACGTACGTATAATATAGTGGCCTTATAACCCTGGGGCGGGTCTTTGCCACCTGGAGGACACCTCCGTCTCAGTCATGATGCCATGACTGTATACAGACGTTCTCCAGGTTATCTTGGCTTTTCGAATACGGGTCAGGTCGCCAGCCAAAGCCTGGGAGCCGAGATGTCACGCGCGGATTGTAACAATAATAATCAGACGAGGTTAGGGCCAATTCGTATTTAATTCACAGTCTGATCGGGTGTTACGGGCACCTCCCGTAGCACACACGTCACTGAATTGGCCTGGATAGCGGCCTGGCTCCTCATATCTCTGTATAATCTACGAAACTACGATTGTGCCCAACCGCCATCGCCATCACGTCTAATACCGGCACGCGACAACGCTCGACTCTACATACGTGACGATCTGATTGACAGTTACACCTGTTCACTCTCAGCTTCAATTCTTATTGCTGAAAATAAATGAAAAACATGAAAATACAGAGTTACTGGTACAAGTGTGTACTAAAACTATATAGTACTATTAGTCCACTTTCATTTTCAAATGAAACCCGTTGTACTTCGAGCTCAATCAAGTCTTCATTTTTAAATTTCAATCGTTTCGATATAGTGTTGTAATAATAATAATATAAAAAATATAGCAGAATGGTAAACACCGCGCGCGTTTACCTGCGCACGCGCAGTTAATTTTTTCCTGACGCTTGATTCGTCATAGGCGTGCGCAAGCGCAGACGGCTGTCGGCTCTGACCAAAGCGATTGTAATGAGCCAGATAGAGCAGGCGGTAGCGCCATTGTCTCGGGTCCATTGTCGTTAGTGCGCAGAGTGCAGAGCCGAGGTGGTTAATTGGTAGCCGAGCTTACAGCTAACAATGGACCGACGAAAATACGGAATAAATCAATGGGAAACGCCCATTCGCGCGCAAACTCGTTTCGCGAAATGATAATTTAATCATATTTGGCAATATATATATATTGGCCGGGGCTTTCGTTGCGCAATCGGACATGTTTTTCGTAAAAATTATTTACGATCATCAAATCGGGCATGTATCGAGGCGGTACTGCGCCGTTTGACATCGTTTGTTACGCGATCGCGCATTACTCACGAGAGCTTTGCCAGAAGGTGATAGGAGCCGAAGATAAATTAATTCATTTCAATGTTGAAAAAAATCGTGTTATCTACGAACGCATTAAATCCGAGAGATATACGAATATTTCTAGCAAAAAACTGGCCGTCAACTATTTTTCCCCCTAAAATCGCATTTTTTTGCCCCGATCGATATATTTTTATCGTTTCAGTGATCTTTATGATCTAGCAAATCATTAAGTATATCTTATGCGATTTTTTTTTGATCTAATAATGCTCCGATTACAAGAAATATTATAAAATCATTAGATTAATGATTAATGCTGATAAAAAAGGGCGTGGTCGATATGAGCGCTAGAAGTGAAATTGCATTATGTCTATGCTGGTGTTATGATATTATATTTATCAATTTTATGATAGTCTGAATTACAGTAAATCACTCTTGCCTAATCCAATATAGTAAGAAAGTACTTTTTTTTAATATATATTACAATGATTTAGAGGAAAATTCTCTTGACAAAAATGGATTAGGAAAAGGATCAAATATACAAATTCAGTCGCGCATGATGAATTAATGGTGCCCGAAGCAGAACCAGTTTCGTTGCCCTCTGGATATATTTCTACTACATTTGAGACTCCTGTATTTAGAAATCTCGAGAACCCTGAGGCTTAAATTGCTATCTATGTCCTATGTATATAGAAAAATCGCTATTGTGTACAAATCTGTTAATAACGATTCCAGAACGCAGTACAAAATTATTAAGAGAGAAGATATCCATCAAGATTTATAAAATATGAAGATCTGTAAGGCCAAAACGAGTTATAGAATACTTTAAAGACAGTAGATCGAAAAACTCCTAGACGTGCCGATAGGGTAAATTAAGAAATCCCAAGTTTTAGATTTTCCTTGAATAACTCTATTGAAATGAATCCTACATGTCACAAACTTTTTGTATGCATCTAAAAATGTCTAAAGAATTGATAGTTTAAATAAACATTGTCCTTTAAAAATAAAAACAACAATATTCACTGCTCTTGTAATGCACGCGATGTTTTTTCTCGCTCGCATCCGGTACGATGTGCCAAGTGCGAGCTAAAGCTACGAGTGACACATGCTGCAAGAATATAGTCAGCGGTTTTAAAAAAATCTATGAAGAAATGCTTGGGGTCTCTGAGAGACTCCCTTCGGACGACGCAATGGTTTTCGAGCCATGTGATGAAAGTAATGGGAAATAATAAAAACTTTTAAGTAAACAGTGTATCTTGAGATGTTTATACATCCAACCATGAATTCCTACAGAATACGTACATTGAATAAACTAAAACAGTAGTCGGAGAAGGTTACAAAAGTCAGTCTTAGGGAAAGACCTCGAAAAATAAAGAACCATATGCACATAAAATGTTTATGAACATGACCAAAACTTAAATTTAGATGTAGAGAGCCTAAATCCATAATCAGAGAGGTAAGTTTGTATCCACGAGGTGAATATCTAATTTTTTTTTGGAACATTATTACGAAAAAATAATAAAACGGGTCTTTTAAAAGAGCGGTTTCTAATAAGAGAGTCTGTGAATTGTGATCCCTTAATAGCGACGGGATTTTGGATAGAGGACATTTGTCAGGAAAGTCAAATCCCATTCTTTAATGTTGATTACTTGGACAGGATATTGAAGTACAACTGATTTTTACGACTTTAATATTTATAATGTGACGATCGGATGACTCAATTCCATAAATCCTTAAACCCTTCTATAGGGCCGAGATAGGTACCACATTATAGAAACCCACCATTTAGAAGTCTAGGCTAGTTTATGTTTTGATTCAATCTAATTTGATATAGAGAATTATTTTTTTTGTAGAAAGCGGCGCTTTGAAGACTGCGCTATAGTAGGGACTGTCGCACACGCCGCCCTATAGCAGGTAGCGCTATATGAGGGATACTTGTACTTATAAAAGGAAGAGCACTCTTATATTTTAAGTAATCTTCATCTCTATGAGCGCAACACCCCTATTGCAGAGCCCTGGTCTCAGATAACACCCTTCTCGATTTTATCCGGTCTACCGCCACATCGCTCCATATTTCGGTAAGTTCAAATGATGCAGTGTCCCTCTGTTCACAGTGCAACCATATCAGCCTTAGTCTTTCATTCCTCCGGGTTATTACTCAGCGGCTGACTGTCCCGCATCCTTAAAACATGACCAGCCCACCGGAATCTGGGCACTCTGATGAGAGTTGTGATCGTTATATCCTTGTATAGATGGTACAGCTCCTCGTTGCTTCGGATACGACATTCTGCGTCGTCGAATACAGCTACAAGAATTCGTATCAAAATTCTCCTCTCCAAGATATCCAGTTCTCGTTCATCTTGTTTTGTCAAAGAACCGTATTTTTGCAAAGAGTTATATAGAGCTTAACTTAAGCTATCATTGAGAGGAATCTTGACGTTGAAGTCCAAAGTAGCACCGGTTTACTAGCAGGCTTATTAACCATAAGCTTTTTTGACGGCTGACCATCCCGCATCCTTGACACGTGACCGGCCCACCAAAGTTTGGCCATTCTGACGACAGCTGTGACGAGTATATACTTGTTTAGTCAGTATAGCTTCGTCGTTGCTTCGGATACGCCATTCACCCTCGGTTAAATTCGGCTCCAAATATTCGTCTCCAAATCCTCCTCTCCAGAATATCCAGTTCTAGCTCATCTTATTTTGTCAAAGGTCTGTGTTCTGCCGTACACAGTCCAACCACGACAGCCTTGGTCTTAATTTCCTCTGGGGACAGGAAGGCTTGTTAACCATAAGCTTTTTTGGTGGATTACTGTCCCGCATCTTTGATACGTGAGCGACAGCTGTGACTGGTAGATTCTTGTATATCGGTACAGCTCCCTGTTGCTTTGAACCTGCCACTTCTCCTCGTCGAATACGGCTTCAAATTTCCGTCTTAGTATCTGCCTCTCAAGAATATTCTGTTGTCGCTCATTTTGCTTTGTCAGAGCCTAACATTTAGACCCGTATGATAGGACGGGCCTGATGAGGGTCATGTAGAGCTTGACCGGAGCTGTTGGATTTCCTCTTTTCCTCACATGAGTTTAAGTAAATATTTTTTTTCGCTTTTTCTCTAGCTTTTCATAGACCTTTCAATAAAAAATCTGCATTATGCAGTAGGCAAGACACTTTGGTTTTCTCGTCGCCGATAAGCCGCTTAATCACGACTGATTTATCGGCTACGCACCGTGTCCCCATTGCGTATCATATTTCTCGAGCCACTTTCCCTTTTGGGAGCCACACGGGAGACTGGCGCGAAGCGGCCTCACCCGGCAGCCGATAAATAACGGCGCAGGGCAGCCAACGCGAGCAACAGGTGGCAACATTTTTATTGTCGCCAGGCTAGCCACGCTCGTCATTTTTCATATCAATTTGCCTAGCCGCGAGCTGGACGGCTCGCGCTGGACCTCTTTCCCTCTGCCCTCGGTCATACCGAGCGGTCGGGCCGTACCGTTCGTCGGACAAGTCATTTGTACAACGATCCGTTGTTGCGGATTAATCTCTTCGGGTGATACATGCAAAGCGACGTTTAACATTCTAACGGGGGACCCCCCGCGGTTCTGGAAAATGTTATCATTGCCTAATGCGATAATGCCTTGTGCTATATTGCCGTTGATTAATTTATTTGCAATTTTTGCGGATCGAGCCTAGTCTAATGATAATTGACCATTTCATTTTTTAATATCCTATAACATCTCAACTAAAAAATATTCTTGCCAATCCTTTGTCACTCACAATGCATTTATGATCTTAGCACATCTAAAAATGTTTGCATTTTTTAGTTTTTTAGATACATTTTTGGTTTTTTTCTTCATACAAAATGAGATTTAAGAAAAATCGTGTAAGATATCCATAGTTACTTGGTCTGATCCAAACTTTCTGTATCGTATTATTTGAAGCCCGTGTAAAAAAAATAGGATGAGTATTGAATCATTAGAAGTTAAGGATACTGTTTTAATGATTATTATTTATATCTCTAGAATTTCATTAACCGTCACGGCGCCTTAAAAACAACCGCGTCATCCGAAGGGGGTGTCTCAGATACCCCAAGCAAGATCAACATTTTATTTAAAAATAGATTAATTTAAGAATAATATTAGTTATTTATGATATGCCTTATAATTTGATCGATATTTTGGATTATTTTACTAACCAATGTGATGCGTACGATTTCTCGCGGCACGTGTCACTATACGTTTCACTCGCACTTGCACATCGTACTGGATAAGAATGAGAAAAACATTGAGTCCGTTTGCGGATTATTTATTATACTTTTTTAGACAAATACAACAGTTTGTGACGTGTAGGTATTATATTAAAATAATTATTTGAGAAAAATCAAAAACTTGGGGTTCCTAGTAGACCCCATCGGCACGGCTAGTTTAACAACTTTATGGATATCATTTTTATTCAAAAATTTTCTAAAACTCTCAAGTCAAAATCATTCCAATGTAAATATCAATTTAAAATGAATACTTTGATAAAAAAAAATTAAGGAAATATGCCAAATTGGCTTATATTTTTTATTAACTCATTATTTTTCAGAAACTTTGACCCATTGAAAAAAATAATCAATTCACTGATTGATTGGTAATACAAAAATTAAACCAAATAAAAAAAAATAGGGATAAAAAATATGTTCAGTGAATATAGCTGAAAGTAATACTAAATACTTATTCCATCATCTAATATTTTTACAATTATTTTGAGTGTATATCAAAATTTCAAGCATTGAAAACAAATGTAGACGTAGTAAATAAACTTGATTGTAAAATCATTAATTAATATACCAAAAAGATATGGAAAATCTATAAATAATAATTCTATCCATTTTTTTAGATATATTATTTTGAGTTGGTTTTATTGTAATTAGACTACTAATTTAACATATACATATTTTGAGTAGAAAATTTGAACTGGTTTTGTACAAATATCCAGTTCGTGACTAATTTTTTCTCAAGTGCTCGATTGCCACAAATTTGTCATTTCTGATCTATACCAGTGATTGAGGGAGAGTTCGTTGGGAGAAAGGTGGCACATGGCCGATGGTCCCATTTAAATATTCCAAACATCTCCATCCGCAATTGTGTACAAATAACTTAGCCGCTATCAGAATTGGAATCGGTTCCGCAAAGCATTGAACCCGCGGCCAGAGCAGGATGCCGATGCAGAGATACCACTCGGAAGATCTTCATTTCAGCGTGATGTATGTGTGGGAGATACAAAATGAAATTAGCTACGTGATCAACAATTATAATATGTCGGAGTGTTTAATGCAAGTCGTGACTCGGCCGGGCACCTGTGCGCTAAAAATTATCTTAGAAATGTGCTCTCGGTAGCCCGGCCCGGTATTAATTAGAATTGATAGGCATCGTAGCAGTAGTCCCTACCCTGGCTGGACCGCGGCTCAGAGATGGAGTTTAATTTCACTACAGGTGGAAGCGAGTTATTAGATCGAGGCGATGGGCTATTACCGGGGCCGGGCTTCTGTGGGAAGTCTGGGGTGCGTGAGCTTCTTCGTATTGCAATCATAATTAATGTATGGATGTGGTATTTACTTCTGGGTTATCGAGAGGTTGGTAGCTCTAAGAATATTGCATAAAATACATCACAGAATCAAACTAACCAAATGATACTCATAATAAAAATTACTACATTCATCTGTTATAGGGTATATTTTAAGTTTTTCATTGATTATTATTAATTAATTATTTTTATGAACACTACGATTCTGAACAAATTATTTTTCTTAGGAGATGAATAATTGTTGTAATAATTTATGAGTATGAATATGATTTTAAAAAAATCGTGTTAAATTAATCTAACAAAAGTCGAATGTGAAGATCTATGCAAATATTTTATATATAAATCTAAGATCGATATAAACTTGCTGTTTAAATTTCTAATTATAGATAATCTGAAAATTAGAAATACACTGAATATTAACAATATAATGTTTTTAATAAAATATATGCTTAATTTTTGAATTTCGCGGGCTGTATAAATCCAATTGTCACACATGTTGAGGGCTGCTTGGTACGATTTTCCCTGACGTATCTTGACCTTGGTGGCTATATTTGATGCTTACTCTATTGTTTACATTTTCGGGTAAAAACTTAAACCCTATTATTATGATTTATTGAGAAAAATATACAAATGTTTTAATTTTATTGAGAATTTCTAGTTTTGCACGGTTTTAAAATAAATTATATTATTCTATTGAATTCTGGTTTGACAAGATTTCAAAAAATCATATAGAATAAAAATAATTTTCCCTATAGTGCAGAAAGATAAAAATAAAATATATTTGTTATTAATTAGTCCTTATTTAATAAATACGACATAAAATTAATTAAAAATATAAAAAAAAACTATAATTGTCATAAACAGGGATAAAAAAAAATTAGGGTGCCGATGGGGTATATAAGGTACTCCAAGTTTTTGATTTTACTCGAATAACTCTTTTAATATTAAGCATAAATTTTTTGTATTTGTCTAAAAAAAGGTCTAACGAATAAATATTATATATAACCACTTTTCTCTATAGCCTGAAATTGCGAAAAAAAAATATTCACATTTGTTTCCACGCGCGCGATGTTTTTTCTCGCTCGCATCTGGTACAATATGCCAAATGGGAGTGAAACGTGCGATTGACACGTGCAATCATATCATGAATAACTATTTTATTCTTAGAATAATCCATTTAAAAAATAGGTTTCAAGATATTGCTGAAGAATTCATCAGCGTCTTGACTTAAAGTGCTTGGGGTATATGAAAATCTGACTGAAGCTCATAATAAGACTACAGTTTTTAAACAAATATAGAATATGCCTCTATAGTAAATTTAATTTTAAAATAAAATCCAGGCAATTTAGTAAATAAACATATTATTTTTCTTCAGTCGTGAAGCGATTACATGTTATTATATTTTTTTTATATAAGATATTAATCTACTTTCCCTCGTTTCTGGGGATCGTGACCATGTGCATGATTCCCCTTATGGAGGACCATGGACATTGTTATCATGGGAATTTATAGTGCAGTGGTTTCCTGTTGCCTTCTGCACCGCAGTGATTTTTTACACTAAAGAGCGCTGCTGCCCGCTCCCATCTTATATTTTTAATAATTATTTTTTGTGAAATTAAGGTCGTCAGCCTTCATCCCACCCCTCTGTTGACCAGCGTCACTCAGAAGTATTCAGAATGGTCACCCATCTGAATAGTATATAATAAACATATTAATATGAATAAGTATAAAAATTTATTGGATTTTTTTTAAATGTAAAATATCATTTCAAATCGATTATAGGTAATGGAACTTATTTACCATTTTTAAATGGGTATATTACTTTTTTGTACGATTTATGGAATGTATCCCTCATCCAAAAAGGTAATTAGATGAGCCAAGATGGGGACCACGCTATAAAAACCAGCCCTATAGAAGACTAGGCACACATTTTTCCATATATGTACATATTTTTAAATGACCTTGTTCTATTTTTAGTGGAGCACTATAGAGAGATTGCCGCATACGTCGCTTTATAGCGGGTAGCTTTATAGGAGGGTTGACTGTAAATATGTTGTTTTTTAATATATCATGGAATCTAATAAACAATTATTTAGAACGGAAGTCTCTTAGTGAAAAATTACTATAGTGGAAATGGAAAATTGAAAATTGTGATATATAGACTTTAGATTAATACCTTAAAAAAAAATTATATAGTCATTTGAGGCATTTATAATGAATAATTGTCATATAAGACTGATTCAGAATAAAGAGGTCCAATACTTTCGATATTATTTTTTGAAAATGTTGAGAAGCATGGTTACAGTTTTCTCCTGGCCATAGACAATGCGAGCTTTACACGAATGTAACAATTAACACGCGCGGTGTCGCTTACAGCGCAATTAGCGAATCCGCGCAATAGGTGAAATTGCACTATAAATAATGGCACGACAATATTCGATAAACGCTCGGCGAAACGGTCGAAAGTGTAAAATTTAATGCGAATTAACAGTGTGGCCATTTGCATATAAACGAGTCGGTCACACCCCGATCACATGGCAGTGTCGCCATTATGTGTTCATTATTCCGGGCCAATTTGTGGTGATTGATGTAACTGGAAGAGAGGTACTTTGTTGTCGTCGGTATCGAGGAAACGTGACCAAGAACGCAAAGACTTATGTATAGAAATTTCCTTAAATAATTCTGAAGAGATTTATTGTAATCATTTTTGAAAGATATTTAACAGCAATTAAGAATAAATGTGGTGCTCGCGATGCTATTTGATAATATCATAAACAGTTAAATGCATAAACGTTTCATAAAGTTTCAAAAAGTTCATAGAGGATCTCACAATTTTCGTACATTCAACATTCGCACATATTTTTAGGAGCCAATTATGGGCGAAAGTCGACGGTCGCCTGTAGTTTTTCTTTTAAGACATGTATGATTCACACATACAACACACTGATTGAGAAACACTGGGTTAAATAATAGCTATACACGTATCCCTCGATTCACGTGGAATGTTTTTTTTACTCGTAGGTTTGTTTAAAAATGACGACATTTGGCCAGGCCAAACTTTTCAGCGGAATGGCCGCACTAGTTGTAGTAATTAAAGTTTGGGAGTTCAACGGGATCTAGTTGTACCCCTTGGAGGTCGATCAAACTTTAAAAGGGTCTATAGTATTCCAGTGGTCGTATATGTCAAAATTTAAAACTTGTAAAGATTTTCGACAAAAAACGTTAAATTAATCTGCCCAACCATTATTTTTAGCTTTTCCTAGTTCTTATTTGATCAAGGCAGAATTCAGTCACGTTAATAATTTATTAAGAAAAACTAAAACCTGCCTGTCTGGTGAGCTACTAATACATTTTCCTACTTTATATTTTTTTATCATTGTCCTTATCGTACTATATACAATATTATTATATTACTTAAAATAAAGCAGGATATCAGACTTCCAATAAAACATAGAATGCGTACTTTAATTTTTTATATAAATATAAAAAAAATATTAGTGAAAAGAATTAGTGGTTTTCTCTATCCTCCACATTTTTTTTAATTTTCAGTGAGTCAATTCCATAAAAATGCAGTTTTAATAATGTACATCTGTCATCTGTGAGTGTTTCTGTATTTACTTTTAATCATCTTCATAGTGGAAAACATTGATTCACCTAAGTACAAACAAAATAATGCCTTTATTTTGAGCGCAATTCGAACTAAAATTAAATACTTTTCTATTAAGATGAAAGGTCATACAGATTCTACAGTTGAGGCAACACTCTAAAGTCAAATCACCAATCACATTGAAATTCTATCAATTCCTTTTTTGATAGAAGGCCGTCTTATTAAAAATTATCGATGATACAGCTGGAACTTTCACAAAAGTTAAACATTTCCCTGAGAATTTCTCCTGAAGTATACATTCAGTTTATTTATTTTTTCTGAAATATCCACAAGAAAGACAAAATCCCGCAGCCACTCAAAATTTAGTAAGCTCTGAGTATTTTTCATTACTTTCCACGAAGAATTCGACTATTGTAGAAGGTAGAAGTTCATTAAACAAAACATGTCCTTGGAGCTTAGTTATACAAGTGCTATAAGATACATTGGTTCGGGGTTTACTAGAATCAGGATCTATCATCTAAGTGCCATATGACGCTTCGATATATCCTCAGACTAGAGAAAATCCAGAAGAAATTCTTAAGATATTTCTACATGAGGGAATTTGGATTTTATCCGAGCTTATATGCGCATGGATTCAGCGTTGCTAGAGGTATGTAACCCTCAAGAAAAGAAGGTAAATTTACCTGGAAAAGCACTTCTTCAAGCTGTTGGTTGGCGCAGTACATAACCCTCTTGTACTGTGAGAGTTGCCCTTATGGGCGTCATCTCACTACCATCGAACACGTTTGCGTGTACTTTTTCTTCCGCCATATGTGAGAACAGATGCTCTCGGAAACTTTCCGGTAGTCAGAGCAATCAGTTTACTAACGACTTGGCTGATTACGTAGACATTTTCAATGTAGAGTACCGTCCTTTCGTTCATCTCTTGTATGAGATTTTATAATTATCAATTAATGACGATACTTATATACTTAGATACTTCATCAAAATATTTTTTTTCTCTTTTATACTATTTGTATAACAATTTATTACGCGTTGTTAACGAATTGGATCGCTCTGTAATGCCAACCATGCATTGTCTTTTCCTAGAAAATCAACGAAAAACCGGTTCTTACAGTTTAATTAATTTTAATACATATATTAATAATGTTAACATAAGAATCAGAGACGACATGACCGCTGCATGTCGATTATTGCCCTCCCATAAAAACAAGCAACGGTTCTTGCACAATCCAGCGTTCAACAATTGAAACAGATTGAGATTTCGCAACAAAGGTTTCACTCCAAATAACAATTAGCCCATTTTAATACGATCTGATTATAAAAATACACAATTACCGGCCCGTTTCAAAACGTGCAAAAGGATTATGATTAATGGAGTCCATTACGCCGAACGAAATGGACCGCGGTACACTTGTCTCCGGTCGTGACTACCGCGGCTGCCACCGCTACCGCACACGGCCCAAACAACAAAAAGAACAACCATCAACCTCAACTTTTATTGTTATCTGTAAAAGGCATTATCCACCTCGAAAATATGCACTCGGATAAAGCGCAGCGAAGCGGTTATGCTATCTATTTAATTATGTTGATGCATTATTGTTTTTACGACGGAGGGAAGCGTCGCTTCTGCGATCGCCATTATGATGTTGTTCAATTTGTGGATGGTAATAAATTATCGGCGGCCGGATAGATGGCTCATGCACAGGTTGATGCACGTACTGCCGGCAATAAAATTGGTGTCGTGATCCAATATGTCGAATTTCTTTTACGAGAACTCGAGGAGTCCTCGTGCAGACGGGCGCCGGGGCCGAGAGGGTAACGTGAGGCGGCGGTAGCGTCACGTGCCTGCTCCTAGGGAAGTCGTGCTCTGGCTATTTGGTCTCGAGGCACTGCCGGCTGTCTCCAGGGCTCGGGGCTCATTATAGGGATAGATTCAATTAGAGTTCGATTATGCTAGTTTATAGCACTGAACGTCAGAAAATATTATAGGTAACTTAGAGAGAATACATTAGTAGTATCTATACATATGAAGCAGTAGTAATCCCTTGATTTTCGTCGTTTTTAAACTATAATACTAACAGCTTCAAACTGACTTGTCTACCAAAACAAAGGTTTTCTTTGTCCTGATAAGTCAGAGAAAATTCGACTCACAAAATTAAAATTTTGGTGATGTAAACGCCTAGTAACCAAGATCATTTATACAGATAATTATAACAAATTTTTCATGATGATTAATATCCAGAAAATGCCATGGATGGATAGAAGGATCTTTAAAGATTCGTTTAAACCCAGTGGCGCTTTATAATTGAAATATTTGGGGGTGCTGCGGAATATTAAAAATTAAAATAGTATTATTAACTCATTTTGTATTTTCGTACATTCATACATTAGCTTATTTTATTAAAAATATTAAAAAATGACATAAAATAGTAAATAATATAATACAATAATAGAAAGAGTGATAAGCGGCACGTAGCTCAAAGAAGCTTTGAGTCAGTATGACTGCGTGGAGTCGCAGCGCAACACGGCGCTTAGCAGTAAGAACCCCCCCGCGCTCCGCGGTCAGATAAATAAATATAAATTATATAATATTTTACAATACATAATACATTATCAATAGAGATTATTATATATTAACACTTACCGCTTACGCACGTTGGCGTCCTGTCTCAGCCAACTGTTATCTACCGCTATCTACAATTATAAAACAATAATCTCTAAGTATGAACATTTTATGGACAGGGTTTCCGACATTTTTTAGATAAAATATTTTTTTTGAGATTCGGTTCTCCAAAATGTTTACGAACACGTAAGTATCAGGCGTAAGTTTTAGGCGTTTAGTTTTAAGTGTTTATATATAAAAATATCATCATCATTTCATCATTTGCCAGTCACTCGGCTCTCACTTGCTGAGGGCATGGACCTTACCAGACTCTCGCATGGTAGTTGAGGCCAAAGGAACCTGAGTCTCACACGCACGAGGCCTCTTCTGCGTCCACACTGCGGGACCTGGAGCTCGTCTTAGTATGCGGTTTTTTATAAAGAGTTTCCTTATCTTGGCCATTGTTGGCATCGGACGTGTATCATCTCCGACCTCATGTTGGTATCGGATTTTACCACTCTCTCAACTGTGTCCAGGCAAGTAGGAGGGGGTTTGCCTCGGTATTCGTTTGTTCTCTTCTCTAAGGCGTTATCTGTTTTTAACGAGTCAAGAGTGACGAGTAGCGAGCGACCACACGCGCACATCTATATAGATATACACAGGCATTACATATGCATATAAAAATATATTTTCCTCAATTTGCTTGGGGGTGCTGCAGCTCCGATTTATATATATTTGGCCCCTGTTTAAAACTACATTGGTTACGGAAGTGGTAGTTTTTTTTAAAGTAAGAGATTGTCACTGTGAGTAGTGCTGTTATTAGATAATACTCTCTTTCATTCAAATGAAAGCCTAAAAATTGATAAAAAAACCACGATCATATATTTGCATTTAGTTAGTTAATAGTTAGTAGTTAGATAGTAGAAGTATCACCTAATGTTTCTTCTTTAATTTAATCCAATAATCAAGGGTTTATTTCTGTAACGATACGATCATTTAAAAACAGTTTGTAACGAAGAAGATGATTTGATTTAATTCTGAAAAATACGATACTGGTTGTGATTTATGGAGTAACCAAATCTTCGTATAAAACAGCGGTCTTCAAACTACAGACGTAGGCCGGATTTGACCCTACAAAGAGTTCCCGGGCCTTGACTTTTTGTGAATTGGTTGTAAATTGACGACATCGATTCTTTCATATTTATAGAGTAATTTATTTCCTTATGAATGAGAAATTAAAACTTGTACCAAAAACGTTAAAACGGTAGGATGAGATTGTCTTTAATCTAGGAAAAATTGTATTTAAAATCTCCGCCTGTACCTAAATATTTGGCCTTTTAAACATCGGTGGAGATTGTCCATCACTTGCCTTCGAATATGAAGTATAAGATGTGTCGCAGCAATTTAAATTTCTAAATTTTCGTGGAACACATATTCAGGTAACGCGGTAAAATAGGCTTCCGCAGAATATAGTTTGGAAAAATCTGAATTAGAAGAATTCGATTACCCCAAACTATTTTTCTGAATTAAAACTGATCTAAAATCGATCGTGTTTAACTGACTAGTGTGAAAATTTAATAAATATATAAAATAATTGTTTACTTCTTCTTTTTAATTAGATCCACAATTTATATAATACGGATATCATACATTTTAATAAATATTTTCTAATATTTTTTATATTTTTTTGCAAGCTCAATGCAAATTAATGTTCTAAAAGGAATTCAATAAGAAAACTCTTGTTATCATGGATTTTTTTGATTTCAATCAGAAATTGAGGGATTTTTGTGATTTCTCACGAGTCTGAAACAACTGAAATGTCCAAAATATGTGAGCCTTATTTGCAAAGAAGTAGAAATAATCAATCGTAATAGTCACAATATAAAACTGACTACTGTGACACTTTATTGGAGTGCATTAAATAATAGGGATTTAAATATACGGATAAAATAGCTTTAGAAAAAAATAAAAATGATATTAAATTAAAAAGATTAATAGAAAAATAAAAGATTTTCTATTTTAAAACGATTTAAAAATTAAAAGTTTACTTTATCTCTGGGATTTTTCCGAGAATTTCTTCCTACAAAATGATAATCAAAAATCATTTTAGAAAATGTGGACATTCAATATATTTCTCTAAATGTCCAACTTTATCAAGATTTGAGATCAGCTCTATCAACTTTTTTTACCATTACTAATGCATGATCTTTCAAACAACAAAATATATTTGATTTTGTATAAACAGATGAAGTTTTTTAAAGCGTCTTCATTATTTTATTTCTGGCTCGCAGCTTTCGCTTTTTGATTTTTTTTATTATCTTTAATATGATTTTTAACAAAAATAGTTTAATACAAAAAACGCCCAGAAATATATATCATATAATCTATCGATACTTAAAGCAATCCTCGCCAGATAGTAATACATTATAAGCTTTTTCAAACCTTCGAAGCACTTCAGATCTACCACATTTAACTAATGTTTTTGATTTTCTTAGATTTTCGGGAATAGAAAGAAATAGTATTCCATGTATTTTAAGCCCACGAGTTTAAAATTCGGCTATTTGAGCTTTTTTTTATTTATAAAAATATAACAATTATAATAATATTAGGAATAAATTAAGTTTAGGTGCGTTGTTTTAAATTAAATAGAAAACTGTGCAGTAAATATTTGTCAGAACTATAAAGCTTTCTATCAATTAAGCTCGTCGTTTTATTTGTATGAGATATTTTGTTATCAGTAATAAAAAATATTTATTGTATTATATAAAAATTAAAAATTAATTAAATTACTAGTACACTGTAGCACAGTATTAAAAGTTTAATATTTAGTGAAAAATACTTAAAAAGTAATTAATTAAGATTTCACACATACAATATATCCATTAATTAATACTTGAAGAGCACAATTTATTTCGAACGATTTATAAAATATGTATGGTATAAAGATTCTAATTTATTCTAGAGTTTATTAAATGTATTTGGCATCGAATTAGTGTTAAAAACATTTTTATAAAAAATCAATTAACCGTGTTACACGATGTCTGAGTGATGTTAATTTTAGCTCTACGACGTATAAATCAATAACCATTTTTTTGCGACCGGTCATTGCAACGCGTCCGCATTCAATCACGGCGATCTCTCCGATCGATGATTGATGATTGATGAACCGATGACACACCAGACAATCAATTAGTATTTCCAGCGCGATAATTGCAAGGTGCAATGCCAACATCCGACAGCCGTTCAATTAAACAAATATGCGCGTGCGCACATTAGCGCCCCCCAGAATGATAAATCGAGTTCGCGAATGTAGGTTTAGCGAAAAAAAAATGAATTACGTGATTCACATGCACTAGATCTCATGCTGGTTACAACAATAGATTTGAACAGGTGATATTTCACTCGGGGAAATTACATGGTTCAACACTCAGTCGGTAGTATAAAAAAAAAACTATGGCCGCCGGCGTTGGACTTATTCAGACTAATCGAAAAATATACTCGCTCGTGGGCGCGAGATTTGAAACATTTTTCGAAATGATAAAAATATCGTGTACGAATGACAGGCCAAATTTGCAGACTAGCGCTTTAATCGGTGGTACTGTCAGGTGGTCTAGAATGTGTGTAGATGTCTGCATCCAGGTGATGCAATCGAGTTTGTATTATTCAATTTAATTGGAACTAATCGATGTGTATATCAGAAAAATTGTTACGTAATAAATATTAAAGCTCTCTATAATAAACTCAAACGAAAAGCTCGAAAAGCTCACTGTTTTCTGACAATTTACACTGTAAATAATGAAACAAAGAGATTAAAAAAATAATGTTTGTTAGAATTGACTTAATTAGAAAGCTTTAAGGTGTCAGTGGATTCATCGAATAATATAATCGAGTAATTTTTATTATTAATAAGAAACTTTTTATTACTAAGAAAAATTTCTTCATTTCGTTCAAAATGACATTCAATATATTTCTGACATTCAATATATTTCTCTAAATATTCAACTTTACCAACATTTGAGGTTTAGCTCTATCAACATTTTTACGATTACTAATCCATGATCTTTCAAACAACAATTTTTTTTTTTTGTATAAACAGATATAGTTTTTTAAAGCGTCTTCATTTTTTTTATTTCTGGCTCGCAGCTTTCGCTTTCAGACTTTTTTTATTTTGATTTTTAACAAACAAAGTTAAATATCATATAATCTCTCAATATTTAACTTGACCCCCTTAAATTAATCTTCGCCAAATACATTATTAGCTTTTTCAGATCTTCGAAGCACTTCAGATCTACCACATTTAGCTTATGTTGTCTCTCCTTAAATATTCAAAAATAAATTACTTATTGATTTTCTTAGAATGTGCAATTATATGTTTTTATTATTTATTTAAACATATGAATATCTCAATTATATATGAAAAACGTTTAATTTCTTAAAAATCATTTTAAAATCAAATTTCACTTTTCCTATGATTAAGATGTAAGTATTTTCTTTAATTTTTTAATTTTCAACGTATTAAACAGTATTCCATTGACTATTTGGATGCAATACTCTCTTTAAGGGAAAGTTTAGATGAAAATATTAAAATATGGCTATGAAATAAATATAATAAGATGTTAAACATTACCATATTTTATTATCAATGGATTTCTAGAAGTTGAAAATTGGATTTTTTTTAAATTAGCATTCAAGGTGAATTAGTTTTAGAACATATGTTCTAAATCACAGCTTTTTTGCATTTTATCATTGTTTTTCGAAGCTATCTATCTACTTTTTACCTATTACCTATCCTGTAATAAGATTTTAAAAATAAAGTCATATAGGGTTCGTTATTTATTGTGGTTTGGATTTTTTCACTCAAAATTTTCTGTGCAAAAAGGCACTTGAAGTTAAACAAGATTGAGACGTTTGTGTTAAAACAGGGGTCGGAAAACTTCGCTTGGCGAATTAAACAAATTTGACTATTTTTTATGATGTAAATAAAATTATATATTTAATCAAAAATCTAAATTTTAACATAATTATTATTATATTAGGTTGTCTGGACGAAAAAGGCGCGTTTTAAATAAAAGAGCTGTATTGAAGAAAAAAATCCTTACATTTTTAGAATGTATTCTTACTCTCTATCCCTGAAATAACCCTTTTCCATTTATTTAATAAGTTTTTTTCGCTATTCAAATAAAATTGGCTAGATTTGGAAGCAAAATATTCTTCTATACCATTTTTCACATCTTTTAAAGATCAAATTTTATTTTGAGTATTCCACTCAAATTCCTTTATTTTATGTTAAGTCGTCTTCTCCTTTTTTTTACAAAAAATACGTTCTCCGGATGTTAACTGATGAACAAAACACAGAACGTGTATTGTAAAACCAAAGACTAGAACACAACTGATGGTCAAAAATGATCATGGAAAATACGAACTTTTCAACCGGACAACCTAATATATATCATAACCTATCACAGTTGAACACCAATGCACAGTTTATATGCTCTGATTTCTCATATACATTTCTCATATACATAAATGCACATGGAGAGATCCCTAGATGAGAAGACTACCAACCAAATTGATCATCTACCCATTGATACTAGGCACAAGAGCGACTCAGGGTCCTTCGAGGAGCTAATGTAGACTCAGATCATTACTTAATAGGCGCCAAAATAAAAAGCGGAAGTCTATCCGCAATAAATTCCCTAGGAACACTGCATCAGAAACCCGCACCTTTGGTAGACAGCCCAATCAATCATGATAGGCGCAACAACCCTATCGTAGAACCTTAGCCTCATCCAACACGCTTCTCTAGTTTTTCCATTGTGCCGCAACGTCGCTCCATCTTTCGGTAAGTTTTAATTACACAGTGTCCCTCTGTACACAGTCCAACCACCTCAGCCTTATTCTTCCATTCTTCCAGGGACAGAAAGGCTTGTATTGACTATAAGCCTTTTCGGTGGCTGACTTTAGTCTTCCTTAAATTTACTTATTTTACTTACTTTAGTCTTCCTTTTTTACTTACTTTAGTCTTCCTTTTTTACTTACTTTAGTCTTCCTTAAGAGGAATCTCGACCGTAGTTGCTGTTGAAGTCCAAAGTAACACCGGTTTGTTAGCATGGTTTTTCTTCGTACTTGGTTTTATTATTAGTTACCCATAAGTAATGTCGTTTTTTTCAATGAAAATCAAAACAATTTTTCTTATACTTTATTTAACTTTTCTTTAATATTATCTATAACCTTTTGTCACCTTTTTTCCGTCATGTACTGAAAATAGTCTCTCCCATTGTCGTCAGAGGGATAAAGAAACCGTTTTTTTGTCTAAAGGCCACGAGCAGCTAGTCGCTACACAAGAGAAACTTATAACATGTCCTTACTGCCTAACAGACTGAAGGAGACTATTTTTTAAAGATGGCGCATCGAAAAAACGACATTACTTATGGGTACCCCTAATATTATGTATAATACGTGACCCGAGATTTGTCAATTCCTGGACGGCCTTGAAGCTGTACTCTTCGACTAATTTACTTTGGCATATGGGAATGTATTTTGTCTTGGTCTCACCGATTCTCAGTCCCATATCCATTGCAGCTCTCATTATTTGCTGGTATGCATCCTTGAGAGCTGCTCGAAATCGGGCCACAGTATCTATGTCGTCCGCATAGGCAAGAAGCTGCACCGGATTATTAATAATGGTGCCTGATGTCACTCCCTCCCTGAGTCTCTTATTAATTCTTCGAGATCTAAATTTAAAAAAAAACATGCTAGAGCGCGATCCTGTCTTAAATCGCGGTGTCTCTTAGATAGCTTAGATTGAATAATTGACATTGTAAGCTTTACCATATTTATCAGTTTTAATGAATATTGAGACTCATCGCCTCGTTTTCCGGGGCAGAATCTACACTGATGTTAAAGTATATTGGAGAACACCTTATCCGCGATATTCAATAGAGTGATTCAGAAATTCTTTGATGATGAAAATTACAATTTTACAACAATGCATACGTATTGCAACGAAGGATACGTATTGTTTTGTGGCTAACTTTTTAAGTGCAGATTAGTACATGGCGAGTATTTTCAATCGCCCGGGCACACCTCTACCAACGAAGATTTACGAATATTGGAATCCACAGTCGTTTTCGACGGCCACGGCCAGATCCCGAGGGCAGGTTGTCAATACGATCGCTCGTAAACCGGCCACAATAATTTCAATCGCGAAAACGTATTACGCCCGGCCGGGATTTAACAGTTAGCGGCCGCAAGTGATTTATGGCCCGCGTGATTTACGAGTCACGAGGGCCGGTGGCGCGTCCGTCGCCATCGCCATTAGGCCGACTGTCGCGGGCAGGTGCGCTCCGGAGGAGAGCTGTCCCAATCCGTATCTGCCACGCGATAAGCATCTCCGTGAAAGGAGCTGTTGAGGTCAACAGAACAATACCGGCTGGAAGGAACTCATTTGTATGATTCGCCAGCCCGATTAAAATGTGGGCCGCCTAGAAGACAATGACTCGCCATTGTCCGCCGGCTTCCGTGTGCGGCCGCAGAAAACGAACCATTTTGCCGGCATTTTTCGCGATTCGTTTTGTTTTGTGAGTCGATTCGATTATTCAATTGTTGGACAGCAGTTGATTGATCAATTGGGTTGTATCAGATGGAATGTTTGGATTGGAACTTGCGGAAATAAGCGAAAAGAACAAGCTGTTGAGGCAATATTGTACCGTATCGGTTGCGCATAATCTTTCTATATAATACTTAAAAATCATCTAATGAATCATCGATTTTAAACCAGGAGAGTTGAATTTGACGAAGAAATTGAGATAATTCGCTAGTTTTAATATTATTTTATTCTTTAATGCTCTTAAAAAAGATACTATGCTTAGATAATACGCTTATAGATAATTATATATAGTTGTAAATAGGTTAATTTTTAACATTTATAGCCCAGAAAATGTCTCGAGCTAGGAAGATCTCCACTGTCAATGCATTTGAAGCTTGTGATGTTAAAGGACCAAGTTAAGGTTGATTAGGTTAGAGGCTAGAGTTAGGTTAGGTGGGTTGGGTTAGGTTAGGTTAAGACACCGACCATCGAAAAGGGTACGCCTCTGTCTCATGAAAATGCCGAAGCGCTGGGACGAGACTCCAAAGTGGAGCCGAAACTGATTCCAGCAGTCAGACCGTATCAAAATCGCCAACATGTAGGGTTCCATCTCGCTGTCAACTCCTAACTGAGCACGGATGCTTCGAAGAATACCTCCACCGAATCGGGGAAAGAAGCTACCACGGAATGCACGAATGCGGAGAGGCGGTGGATACAGCCAGACACACCTCTATTACAATATCACGCTTCACGGAAGCCAGAAAGAGCCTAGTAGGAGAGACGGTAACCATCCAAGCCGTGCAGAAACTCCTCCTCGGCAAAGAAGAGGAACAAAGACGCTATCCACGTTTGCCGGGATGTAGTAATGCTGACTAAGGAGGAAGCCGAAAGAGACAAGACGGCCGCCAAACAACAGCCGACAACGGGACAGCGGAAGAATCGTTACCACGGAGGACGTGGGGTAAAAGCTTTACCGAAGCCAGCCACCACCATGCTGAATATCTAACGACAATACCGTGGTGGTGAGGTCGGAGGCTGGAGGAGGGGTTTAATGGTAAAAATCAGCACTATCTCCTGAAGGAGGTGTCTTTTGAAGATCTCCTCCTCCACCAGAAAAAAAAAAAAAAAAAAAAAAAAAAAAAAAAAAAAAAGGTTAGGTTAGGTTAGGTTAGGTTAGGTTAGGTTAGGTTAGTTTAGGTTACTACGGTGGCACGCAGATCGCAGTCGTCTCTCTGCCAACGGCAGCAGCCAGAGTGCTTCTCCAACAAGAAAGCGTTTACGAATAAGTGCAGATTAACTGCCGCATATCAGGGAGAGCTAGGAAGTAACCAGGGTGCTTCAAATGTATCACGGATACGGCCCTGTAGTCGACTGCGCGGAAAGAGACCGCTCGAAAAAACTGTCTTAAATGGCGGCACGATCGGTCACAAAGCAACAGAATGCACTGCAACAAAATTGCAGTGCATGCTGTTGCGCAAATCAAGGAAAGGTCAGGACAGCGGACATAGAGTCGGCAGCAATAGCTGCGCAGCGCTCAAAGCCGAACTAAGGAGGACAAGAGCTGCAAAGTCCACGCTTCACGGAAGCCAGAAAGAGCCTAGGAGGAGAGACGGTAACCATCGAAACCGTGCAGAAACTCCTCCTCGGCAAAGAAGAGGAACAAAAGACGCTATCCACGTTTGCCGGGATAGTGATGCTGACTTAGGAGGAAGCCGAAAGGGCAAGACGGCCGCCAAACAGCAATGAGCAGCGGGATAACGGAAAGATCCCGAGATTACACGGAGGGACGTAGAGGTAAAGCTTTACCCGAAGCTAGCCACCACCATGCTGAATATCTGCTGCGGCAATACCGTGGTGGTGGTCGGAGCTGGAGGAGGGGTTTTAGCTGGTAAAAATCCAGCACTATCTCCTGAAGGGAGGTGTCTTTTGAAGATCTCCCCTCCTCCAACAGAAAAAAAAAAAAAAAAAAAAAAAAAAAAAAAAAAAAAGTTAGTTTAGGTTAGGTTAGGTTAGTTTAGGTTAGGTTAGGTTAGGTTAGGTTTTTCTAAATGCAATTTTTCTGGAGAGATAAACGTATTTTAACATTACTAAGTACGAAGTATACATTATCATCCCAATCAGTGAGAAGGAGAGTCAGAAGATCTCAACCTACTGCAACCTGGGCAATTAGAAGCCTGTATGATGTAATTACATAAAAATATAGGTGGGGTAGACACGGCTGACCAATATGCGACGTCGTATTGTTTTATGAGAAAAACTTTGGGAGAAGGAAACATCCATTGTAAATTTTTATATATTATATACCGAATGCGAGAAAAAAGAAGGTAGAAAACCCCTAAGCCATAAGAAATTTCGACAGAGATTGTTGATGTAGTTATTCGTAAATTTTCGTGCTGAGAAATCCAAACCAGCGCGTGCATCAACAAGTGATCAGGAACAGAGATCGAATGCTCCCCATTTCATATATGATGCCACAAAATACAAAGTCTGTTTGATATGTTCTGATCGCAATACACCTGGAAAAAGAAGAAGAACAACATTTTTTTGCGATACGTGCAGGCAAAAGCCATCCCTTCATTCTAAGAGAATGTTTTTTAAAATTTATTACATTTTTTTTAATTTGATTCAATAAATAAACATCTGTAAAATAAAATTACTTTTTAAAACAATAAACCTGTTTTACCCACTTTTTACAAAATTATCTTTTATTTAAGAGAATTCTCTAAAAATTGCTTGGAGCTGGTACAAATTTTTGAAAAAACCTTTGGGTGCAAAGGGTTAAAGCCCAAAGACGCTACTCTTGTGTTGAAAACATTAAAAAAAATAGATTAGCATATTGAAAATCAGATTTTCACTTGAGCTAGACTTCACAGTTTCAAGTCATAGATCACTATTGACTTCAATGTCGAATTACAATCATCAATATGGATGTATGACATATGTAAATTGCATACAAATCACATTAATTGAAAACCATTACAGCGAAAAAAAAATTCATTCATATATATTCGCAACTCGTGTCGTATTGTTTATTGCGACAGTTCGTAGCAAATTTGCGTCAATTTATTTTGACGTACCGTGGTAACCGACATTTAACATTCAGACGGCAAGACTCGTCTGAAATTCACAATAAAATCAGAAACTGAGGTCACGGGCACCTGTCAACGGCCCAGGTGGTTGCCCTTTCCTGATAATTTTGTCGAAAAAAACGCGAAATTCTCGCGAAAGTCTTTCGTGCATAATTTCCGTAGAAAATTGCGAATTCAGTTCATATAGCACCGATAAAAAGAGCGGTCGCCGGCGGGTACCAGAGTCGCTAGTTAGCCCGTATCGTTGCACCATCATATTTATTGCCTCGATCTCGCATTCAAATTGGCTCTTCTTCTAGAACTCCCGTAACCTCTTCGCAACAACAAACTTGTCTCAATTTGGGCAATTTAAGGGATTATTTGTCATTGGCGCTCGTTAGCAGAAGCACGGCGCCGTATTTACGAGCGCCGTGTTCAACAGGATAACAGGTCCTGATTCCATCGCCTCCATGCTTCCGGCGAACGGAATAAACTTTCACGGATTATTGAATGCGGAGCTATTTTTGAGCATAATCTATAAATGGGCAATAAAATGTAATTTGCATTATGTTGCAGTTAAATATTATAAATGCTTAAAAATGAGTACAATAAGAGAGATATCACTTGCGCAAGATCCTTGAATGGATGTCGGCCCGAGGCGACGTAGCCCGGTTGCTCCCTCCCTAACGCCACTATTATGATTCGAAATAGCATTGTATTTTAATTCTTACACATTTTTATAGTGCTACACCATAAAAAATTGGCAATACTTATGCAAATTTAAGTGTGACTTTTTGCAAAAGCAGTACCACAACCGGTAAGTATCGCCGAGTACGATAATCAATGCAAAACAATGCAAAGAGCTTCGCGACGTCAATGCTATGGCACAGTGGAACCGAGCGACCGTAATTGAGTACCACATCATTTTAATTATTATAATTAAATATAGCCTCTATTCTTTTTTACGATGTTATTTTAATTTTTTTAAACAATACAGATATTTTAAAGCTTTAACTTCAATGCAAAATAGAGATATGTGTCATCTGAAACTATTAAAATATTTGAAAATTTCTAATTTTTAAAGTAATTTTTAATCACAAACTGATTAAAAGGTCTGATGAAAAGGTAGACGATGTAGAGTATTTTTTAAGAAGCAAGAAAATAGCATTAACCCTTTCAGTGCGGGGCGCATGACGTACATGCGCATACAAATCGTGTC
>JAGXCT010034856.1:0-26666 GCA_022495035.1 Philopotamus ludificatus
TATTAAGCATTTTTTACAGAGCCGCGCAAAATCGATAAAAAGATGCGGGTTTGGGTATAAGTTTCGCCTGAAAACAACGGGTGCTTGAGCGTTAATATATTAATATAGAGTTTTTTGCACGAAGATGTGATATCTTAATTATAAAATATTACTGATTGATTCATATTCACTGATTTTTAAATCAATTATTTAGAAACCTCGTCATTTATCGCAGGGTCTCGGAAAATTATATTTATTTATTTTTAAACGAACAAATAAATATGTAATTACACGGTTAATTTAGGATTTTCTCCGCTCGATTCGAATGCGATTCGCCGTGAGACGGAATTAAATTTCAAATTTACCGTCGACGGCGTTATCCGGTGTTGCCATAATACAAAAATCGTTCGCCTCCGCGCTCTCGCCGTCTCCCCCCCTTTCTCGGCAAACGAACTGATCCGGCGGTCCGCAATTGTTTAATCCGCAAAAATTGTTCTGATCAAAACTGGTTGCGCCGCGGTCGATATTATTTAATTCGAATTTTTTTGCTGTTGTTGTTGTTGTTGTTGCCGCGCCAACTGTTTCTTGCCGCTCGCGATGATATCGGACAAATTGCACGTTTTGTATGCGCGGCAACGAGGGCTTTCCTCCTTGTCATCTTCGGTAATTATTCATTTCTCCCGGCATTCCTCTCGGGTCGAGATGCGACTCCAAAACACCGGCGGACCTCCGAGGCCGTGCCTCCGACATAAATTGTACCACAAAAAAAAAATTGCATCGCATCGGGCGAATGCATTTACATGACATGCGATACACTCCGTGTTTTGCGGCGAGACGGTGTTTTGATGTAGAAAATTGTCTTGAGCACCATCGAGCCTTAGAAGCTGGCGGCGTGGGGGGCGGGGCGCGGGGGGAGGCAGACGCAGACCAGCTCTGTTCGGCAAATTGCTTAATCGTTCGGGAGAACGCTTGCGAATTAGGGTCGGTGCGTTTTTCTTGCACCGTTTGAAGGCACAAACTGTTTGTCGTCGGCAGGAATGTGTTATGTACGAGTGCCTTTAAAAAGGAATGAGACGTAAATGAACGAACCTGGGTCCGGAGGCAGCGCTGGTCAACGAACTCACAAACCAGTGGCCAGGGGCGCTTGTAAGGTCCAACCGTATAATATTCATCGAGCCCGAGACTGCTAGGGTTTTCGGATCAAATCCAACAATTTGAATAACGCCCGTTTGAACTAGCAGATGCAGTCAACCGAACAACTATCATTCCAACAAATAAAATCTCCAGATACGTCTCAATTTAAGAACAATACATAATCTTAATTCAAGTAGTAAAACTGATTTTCCCACGGATCCTCTTATCCGAGATGCTACTCATAACCAATTGATTCGAATGACACTCTTGAGAATTGCACTGCGATTTTCACTAAGTCATTCGTGAAAATAAAATAAATTCGCAAAATAACGCATAGTTGGCCACTTTTAAACGAGAACCCAGACCCGGCACTTTCCATAGCCGAGGGCTGTCGAGGTCCGACCCACATAATTGTTGCATTTATTATGTGCAATAAGAAGGGCATTAAGTGTATTTTAAAATTATTATTATCTGCACACGATACGCCGTATAATTATTGCCGGCTGATTTGCATTCGTGTCGAAAAATGTTGAAAAATTAATATTTTTTTTGCAGACGCATCGTCGTCAAACGAAGCGGTGCATCTTCAGCAACGTCTCCGCAGCCTCAGCACTGAGCTGGTCACCTTGAGGAATCGTCTGCACGTGGGACAACCGCCCACTCCCAACAAGCAGCCGGTACTACAGCCGCAGGTAACGAGTGTTTATTTAATTTTGCTAATTAAAGAAAACATTTTTTCAGCATCTCTGTTTATTTTAATTATCTTGTGTTTCGTACTGTAAGAGGAAAATTATTGCTCCATACAAATGTCAGTGCAAGCGACAAGGAACGTTTAGCGGGATGTGCAATATATGGATAAGCCATTTATACCGTAGGGTGTGATTTAGATTTGAGATAAAGAACTATTTTTAATCCGTATCCGGACAGTTTTCAAGTTCAATCACAGTTTCACAAGGTTCTACTTCATCATCGTAACATGCATAACAGCTGTAGAGCCTTGACCTCATTCAACACCATATTCCATCTCATGCGATCGCCGCCACGTCATTCCATCATCCGGTCATCCACAAAGATTGGGAGTTGAATCATACAGCTTCAAATATCCTCTCCCGAATATCTAAATTATCGCTCATCTTGCCTTCCCAGAGCCCAATATTAAGACCCGTATATCATGACGGACTTGATGAGGGTCCTGCAGAGCTTGACATTGGTCTTCCTTGAAATTAATCATGACCTGATAATATAAGTATCAGAAATAAACAACAAAAAACTCCACATGATTCTTTAAGTATCATCCAGATTGTACCATGGAGAATCGAGTTACTGCAATAATCTTTCATTACTATTCGAGGATATGAATCTAACGAAGATTTCTTAATGTTATTATTAGTCGGTTGATCTAATTTAAGTTTATCTCTTCAATTTCTATAGCTTCTATAATTGGTCATACATTTCGGTAATAGCTTTTGAGGCCTTGCTAAAAGTCTAGCATTAGAAAAAGTATCAATGTCTGATGTGTCCTTCATTACTTGGTTTTGGATCTCATGTAATGCTTCACAATAAATACAATTTATCGGATTTACCACTTTTCTACAATCTTTAAAGAATTCTACAAGATTCAATAATGGTTAATAGAGCAAACACAGCGTTATAAATATTCTTCAAGTGATAAATAAGAAGATGGTCGTTGAGACTGCGTTCTCAAAACAATCATCCTAATTTTACCTTCTTCTACGGGTACCTTGTCCGGTTTGGGATGTACATGTTCTTGTTTTTTCTCCATATAATTGTCTGTTTTTGGCGAGCTCGAACAATTCTGGAAGCTCCCAATCCGATCCAGTTATGAATGTTGTGAAACTACGACGGCTTCTTTCTTCCCAGCCCCTGTTTACCTTCCACTTTCCCCTCCATGATGGCCTGGAGAAGACGATACTTTCTCCATTGTGCTCCAAGCATGGAATTACCAACATTTGTTGGTTGTACCACATTTCGAACGCTGATGTCCACAATATTTAAAGATATTGGCACAGATTTAAAAGCATCCCTTAAATGTTTATTGCCCCATTTAAATCTTCTAAATCAAAATTGGCATTGCGCTCGATCGGTTTCAGTAACTCCTTCAGCCATTTAAATGGCAGCATAATACTATTTAGTATAAATGCGACTCACCAGAGAGGCGTTGGCGTTCAAGTGGTTAACCCAATTCCTGCCATGGTCCCCATTTTATTGCTCTAAAATTGGTGGTACTTGCTGAAATATTCCATCTGTTAACATAGTTATGTTTAGAAGAGTCTATAATGAATAAAAAAAACTAGCTTGTAATAATGGGTATTATTATTTTAGTCTGTGTGTTAAGTGGTTCAAGATGAGACTGTATTTACTACGCCTTTCTAGAATTTGATTGATTTTGTTTTTAATTATATTTTCATTTTTTTTCAGGTACCTCTAGGAGGTTTTGCTCCGAACCAAACACCGACCCAGGGAGGCCCCGCAGTGCCCCCGCGCCACACCCCAGCTCCCTTGCCCCCGCCTCACCAGCAGCCCGCCAGCCAGCCCCCCGAGCCGTCCAATGTTGCGGCGGCGCCGGCGACCATGAAGAGCGGGAGGGCGGCGGGGGGCGCCGCTCCCGAGAGCGCTTCGCCAGCGGAGCCCGCGACCCTGGGAGGCCTGTCGGGTCTGTCGGGCCTGGGATCTTCGGGAGCGGCCGGTTCCACGGGAACCACCTCGTCGAGCGGGGGCTCCCGAATCCCTCACCTGCCCGACCTGACCCACCTCGCTGGACCCCTCACCGAAGACGCCGTCATCAAGTGCCTCCAGGCCAAGTTCTACGCCAACAAATTTTACGTGAGTGAACGCCGAAAACGGCACCCCGGTTTCGATTTCCGTTCGGTTTCGGTTTTGGCGCGAAACCCCCGCGCGCCCGACGGAGATGTCCGCGCGAGGAATGCGCTCGTCCTCAGAAGTACGAGAAGCGGCAAAAACTGAAAGTAGAAATTCGACTTTTCGACGGAGGTTTTCGAATTGCACTCGTTACGTCGGGTGGCGGAGACGGGGGCCGCGTCGGTCCGCTCCCAAAAATGGCAGGCAGACCGTAAAATAAAAAGCTTAATAAAGCCAACGAGACGGGACGCTTTTTGGTGTGTCAGCGTGAGACATTTTTAAAACGGGCCGATCGAATAACTGACGTTTTTTTCCCGCGAAACGAGCGCCAAATCGCGAAAATCTCCGACGGCGTCGGCGACACCAGTTTATTTTTAATTATAAAGAAGGACGGCTCGTCTCTTATTCCAGACTATGCAAGTCGACCGTCGTCATATTTACGATATTGACCGACGAACACGGTTCGCTTTCCCGAAAAACTAGTTTGAGAACATATTTGTATGCGGCTGGGCGGGCCAGCCTCGCGGCCCGAGCGGCCGCTGCGTCTTCTTCTTCGTCTTCGACGTTTCCCCGTCCGAAAAACTTTTAAAGCCGAGGGTGACGACACCCACAAACTAATTTCTAATTAAAAAAACAAGTAAAAAGCCTAAAAGCCATCATTTTATAAATTTTTGAATTTCGCGAACTTTAGGTCAAATTTTCCCAATTTTTTATGGTGTAGGTAAATTTTCCTTGATGTATCTTGAGATTGGTTAAACAAATCTGTGCAGCTCTTGGCCATATCTCGGGCGGCTCTCAATGATACTACATATCGGCAGATAATGAAAGCGGCAATGGGCATTTTACTGAGGATACATGCCCATATGCCAAGGACGTATCCTTGAACCTATGCAAGTCGACGAGGAGAGTCTTGAGGCCGTCCAGAAATTCATATATCTCGGCTCACTAACAATAAAAGTTAATGAAACCAATTTGGAAGTCTGAAGACGCGTCATGTTGGCAAACCGGTGGTACTTTGGATTTCTAAAGCATCTACGGTTGAGATTTCTCTTCAGGAAAACCAAAGTCAAGCTCTACATCACCCTCATCAGGCTCGTCCGAACATACGAGTCTGAATGTTGAGCTCTGATAAAGCAAGACGAGCGACAACTGGATATCCTGAAGAGGAGGATTCTGAGACAGACATTTGGAGCTATGGCGAGTCCGAAGTAATGATTACAAGGATACACCGATCACAGCCATCGTCAGACTCTGGTGGGCTAGTCACGTGTCAAGGATGCAGGACAGCCAACCACCGAAAAAGCGTATGGTCAACACGCCTTCCTATCCCCGGTGGAAGGAAATATCAAGGCTGAGACGTTTGGACTGCAGGTAGGACCCTGCATCATCGAGATTGACCGGAAAATGAAGCGACATGGCTGCAGATCGGATGAGATGAAAAATGGTTTTCCTCATTTCTGAGGCACGTGACCTTGTGTATGATTCCCCTCATGGAAGACCATGGACATAGTTTTCATGGGAATATATAGTGCAGTGGTTTCCCGTTGCTTTCTGCATCGCAGAATTTTTATAGTGAAAAGCACTGCTGCCCGCTTTCCAGCTTATATTTTTGACAATTCATTTTTTGTGAAATGAAGGTCGCCAGCCTTAACCCACCCATCTGTTGATGATCAGCGTCACTCTGAATACTTCGGAATGGTCACCCATGCGAGTACTACGGTTAACTTTTTTATTTTATTTAAATGGTATATTAACCCTGAGGCGGTTCTTTGCCATCTGGAGGCACCTCCGTCGCAACCATGATGTCATGACTGCGACGGACGTTCTCCAGGTTATCTTGGCTCTTCGAATACGGGTCAGGTCGCCAGCCAAAGCCCGGGAACCGAGCTGTCGCGTGTGGATTGTAACAATAATAATCAGACGAGGTTAGGGCCAATTCGTATTTAATTTACGGTTTGATCGGGTGCTGCTGGCACCTTCAGCAGCACACACGTCACTGAATTGGTATGGATAGCGGCCTGGCACCTTATAGCTCCGTAGAATCCATGAAACTATGATTGTGCCCAACCGCTATCGCCTCCACGTCTAATTCCGACACGCGACAACACTCGCCAACTTGACAATTATAATTCGATTGTAACCTTCAACCTATGACGGGACGTTATATTTCCTAATAAGATGAAAAAGAATAAATACATAGTTTTTCCTGCGAATACCGAAAATCGCGCGATTTTTTTTAATCAAATTTATTTATTGATTTTTTCTATAACATTTATTAAATTATTTTTCAGACGAACGTAGGTCCTATTCTGGTATCGATTAATCCTTACAACGATGTTGGAAACTCATTAACCTTAAGAAGTGCACGCGGTGGAACTCCCCGACCCCAACTAGCTCGTCTTGTGCATGAAGCAGTCCGACAACAAGCAGACACTGGCTATCCTCAAGCGATTATTCTATCAGGTATGTATATTAAGTAATAAAACTTAATAATACTTTATTGGCGATTAATTGAATATGGAATCGATTTATAGGCACGAGTGGATCAGGAAAGACGTATGCATCGATGCTTCTATTGCGGCAATTGTTCGACGTAGCCGGCGGCGGACCAGAGACCGACGCATTTAAACATCTAGCCGCCGCCTTTACCGTTCTTCGCTCGCTCGGATCTGCTAAGACAGCATCGAATTCGGAATCTAGTAGAATTGTATGTACTTGAATGTGATATGATTGGAGTATTATGCAATGTTGATTATGTTTTTTGTTGTTGTTGCAGGGTCAATTTATCGAAGTCCAAGTGACAGACGGAGCGTTGTACCGCACAAAAATACATTGCTACTTCTTGGATCAAACGAGAGTAATCAAACCTTTACCGAATGAAAAGAATTATCATATATTTTATCAAATGCTAGCTGGTTTATCGCACGAAGACAGAGTTAAACTCAATCTGAACGGATATAGTCCGCAAAATTTACGCTATTTACAACACGGAGACACAAGACAAAATGATTCCGAGGACAGTGCTAGGTTTCAAGCTTGGAAAGCTTGTCTGAGCGTCCTGGGAATACCGTTTTTGGACGTGGTCCGAGTTCTAGCGGCCGTCTTGCTTTTAGGAAACATTCAATTTGTGGACGGACACGGGTTAGAAGTCGATATCAAAGGTGAATCAGAGCTGAACGCCGTCGCAAATCTTCTTGGAGTTCCAGGGCCATCGCTCTTCAGAGGACTGACTTCTAGGACCCACAACGCAAGAGGGCAGCTCGTTAAATCCGTGTGCGATGCCAACATGTCAAATATGACCAGAGATTCGTTGGCGAAAGCTTTGTACTGCCGAACCGTCGCTACCATTGTGCGAAGAGCCAACAGTCTGAAGCGTCTCGGTTCGACGCTCGGCACGTTGAGTTCAGATTCCAACGAAAGCGTGCACAATCAGGGTGAGGTGGCGAGTCAACACGCTTCCACGGTCGGAGGAAACTCCGGATCCAAATCAATGACCGCCTTAAACAACGCAGTCAGACATGCCACTGACGGATTCATCGGTATTCTGGATATGTTCGGGTTCGAAGATCCGAAACCGAGTCAGCTGGAACATCTGTGCATCAATCTCTGCGCCGAAACCATGCAACACTTTTACAACACGCACATATTCAAGTCCAGCATTGAGTCTTGTAGAGAAGAAGGAATACAGTGCGATTTGGAAGTCGATTACGTGGACAACGTGCCTTGCATCGATTTAATATCTTCGCTGCGCACCGGTCTATTGAGCATGCTGGACGTGGAGTGTTCGATCAGAGGCACGGCGGAATCGTACATTGCAAAAATGAAAGTGCAGCATAAAGCAAACACTAGACTGTTCGAACCGAAGCCCTTGGAGCCTCGGCTGTTTGGCATACAGCATTTTGCGGGGAAGGTCATATACGATGCGTCCGATTTCTTGGATACGAACAAGGATGTGGTGCCCGATGACCTCGTCGCCATATTTTACAAACACAGCTGCAATTTCGGATTCGCAACGCACTTGTTCGGAAGCGAATTGAAAGCGCTGTACTCTTGCGAGACGGTGCCGAGAGGTGTTAGCTTCAGAATATCGCCTACCTCGCACACGGATTTGCTCAACGGCGATGAACCAGTCTCGACGTTGACCCAAGATTTTCATACACGGCTCGATAATCTGTTGAGGACTTTGGTACATGCCAGACCACATTTCGTGCGATGCATCAGGAGCAATCAGTCCGAAACCCCAATGAGATTCGATAGAGCCACAGCTATGAGGCAGATAAGATCGCTGCAGATATTGGAAACTGTCAATTTGATGGCGGGGGGATATCCGCATAGAATGCGGTTCAAAGCATTCAACGCCAGGTACAAGTTACTGGCGCCGTTCAATCAGCTGAGACGCGTCGAAGAAAAAGCGACGGAAGACTGCCTCTTGATACTGCAGCACGCGATCAATTCGGCTGCTAAACAAGAGGAGCTAGTGGTATCGACTAATTATGCATTGGGCAAGCGTCACATATTCTTAAGCGAAGGCATAAGACAGCAGTTGGAGAAGATGAGGACGGATACAAGACAGAAATCGGCGACCTCGATCCAATCCACGTGGAGAGGATATCGACTGAGGAAGAGATTTGCGACATTGAGAAGAGGACACGTGGCCAATCGCCCGTCTAACGGCATAGGTATGGGCAATGGCATGGTGGGAGCTACGACGCCAGCAACGACCGTGAGCAGAACTGCCGCAGCTACAGGTGCACGTCCCAGGCCACAGCCGATAGCTGGGACACCGCCTCCGGATCCAACAGACAAATGCGACACTAAAATGATACAACAGACGTGCAATTTATTCGGATTAGATTTGGTAATTTATGTTCTTTAAATCTCTAAAATATCAGTTTTTCAATAATGTGGACAGGGTAGAATTTAGAAATATTGTTGTAACAAAAACTCATTTGGTGATCATCCTCTTATTTATGACTTAAAGAATGCATACGGCCATAAGAAAAGCGTTAAATCCAATACATTTTATTGTATATTATGAAGTATAGTATGCTCGATTCTAAACCGGACGTTTTATCCTGATTCTTTTTGGCTTGAGGCTTGTGCTTTTTGGCTTTTTGGCTTGAGTTTTTGGCTTGAGGCCTCTTCAAGGCTTGATCTTTAAAAAATGAACAACCCCCAATATTCAATAATAGCCATAGATATTCTTGCTTGAGTCAGAACTTGGGTTAACCATTGAAGAATTGTAGCAAAAATTTGCATCTCCATGATCCACATTGCAGTGGCATTTAAAGCACAGCGATAAATCCACTAAAATGATTTTTGGACACCGGATGAACTAACCCAGGAAAATAAAGATGAGTGAAGAAACATGCAAAGCCTTTCAGAGTAAATGCGATACCAGTGGAAACTAATATTTTAGAAGACCTTCTTACTATTTGTCCTAACTTCGGTCTTATGGTTAGTTTTAAAATCCGTTTCGCTTTGCTACATTTTTGTCTAACTAAGTTGAGAGCTCTAATATAGCGAGGCTCATGACAGCCCCCCCCCCCTCTCCCTCTGATTGGCCCTGGAAACATATATATTATTTTGTTGTCAGGACAAAGAATGTAGGAGTTGGAAGAAACTGTGAGGTTCCTTCTACTACTATAGACATACTTCGTTGTATCAAACGATGAGATTTTGCCTTCTTTACTTATAGAGAAGGCTTCTTTAACACTTTCGCGGACACTCGTTCCACGGACGTGGATAACTGTGAACGAAAATCTGCCAAATGCACTCGTGACCCGCGGGTAATCAAAAAAATGAGTGCATATGCAAGACTATCCGCGAATGTGTTAAGAATACAAGGCATCCTATCACTAGTAAACTGTCACCGGTCTCTGCCTCGTCTTATCTTGGATCATCTTCATCCGTTCGACTTGGCCTGCTCATTACAGTCCCTGGGATAGCACCTAATCACTATTTTCATAATTGCTAGACTTTAAGTTACAGTATTAGTCTTGATTCTGTAGTTCCCATCCACTTGTTCGGTTGAACTGACGATCTTCCGCTAAACCTTTCTCACAAAGATGGCGAGTTTTGCTTCTTCTAAACACCTTTATCTCGAAGTCTTATATAATTACCGATCTTATGATTAATAGTAAAAAAATATACGGAATTTTTGTTGTGTTGGCACGCCTGTCCCTGACGTATCTTTACATTTCTTGGCATATTGGAGCCTTACTTTATTATTGACTTGAAAAATATTTTTTGTTTATGCACTAGGCCCTCTTTGGAAGCACAGAGATCGGGACTACGCTATAGAAAACCGCCCTATAAAAGACTAGACATCCATACAATTAGGCCTTAATTTTATTTGCAATTCGCATATTTTAAATGATCAAACCAAAGGGCATCTAAATTAATTTTTAAAATGTGTAATTTGACCTTGAAAATGTATCGTTTTGCAAAAAAAAGCGCTCTACAGTGCACTATAGTGGGGATTGTCGCACTCATTATATAAAACAGCGCTATAGAGGGGTTTTGTGCAATTTTTAGATTAAAATTTAGAGATATTATACTAAAATGATGAAGATTTGTCTAACAGACGATATTAATTGATTAATTATTTTAGGAACGACCTCCGCCAGTGCCACCGAGTAGACCTTACACGGTAGCCGGGAGCCTCAAGCTCGGCTATCCTCAGACTAGACTAATGAAGCTGAACTTTCCTGATCTGCCGGAAGGCAGCTGCGACCACGTGCTTCGCAAAGGCGACGCAGTGATGGTGGTCGGTGCGTCGCCGAGACGAGGACACTTGATCGTCGAGCACAACAACTCGTCTCTCCACGTCCCGTTCCAATACATGGAGCTGGTGAAGCAGCAGGCGCCGGTCCCGACGACACCGATCAGCATAAATCCGGCCATAACCCCGGCCCCGCTCAACATATAATAGTGAATAAATATTTATTTCCCGTGTACCCGTTAAGAAACTGTTGTATATTATGAATTCTTTATGTGCCAATGTCTCATCCATCACTGTAAATATATTCATATCGTCGTACCTGTTGACAAGGAATGTTCTTAGCGTCTAAGTGTTTTATGCGATCATCCCTAGGTTATATAACATGCATAGATTTATCGTGTACCATACATAAATAAGTAATTTACCAGTAGTGATAGTTGAACGATCGGCGCGAATCTCGTCGCATTTGAAATATTTTATAACACAGACGACGAATGCGACGACGTTCGCGGCGATCGCATACTTATATTGAGTCTATCGAATCAGTATTTGCTTGACGATTATTATAATATGATTATTTTTAAGATGTAATTAACGCATGATCAGGCTGTACATAGATAATTTTATTGATCATACGACGACGACGACGGTTGTAGCTAATAAGATGAAATAAAACTGATTTTATCGATAAAGCTTATATTTATTTTCTACGCATGACAAATATTCAACAACACTGATCATCATCATCATCATCATAGGTGCAACAGACCTATTGTAGAGTCCTGGCCTCATCCAACACCTTTCTACATTTTATCCGATCTGCCGCTACGTCGCTCCATCTTCCAGTAAGTTTCAATGATGCAGTGTTCCTCTGTACACAGTCCAACCACCTCAGCCTTGGTATCCTTTCCTCCGGGGATAGGAAGACTTGTTAACCATTAGCCTCTCCGGCGGCTGACTGTCCCGCATCAGCTCATCTTGTTTTGTCAAAGCCTATCATTCAGATCCGTATGTTAAGACGGACCTGATGGGGGTCATATAAAGCTTGACTTTGATCTTCCTTGAGAGAAATCTAGACCGTAGATGCTATAGAAGTCCAAAATAGCACCGGTTTTGCCAGCATGGTTCTTCTTCGTACTTCCAAATTGGTTTCATTGTTATTTGTAATGCGTGAGTTGAGATATGCGAATTCCTGGACGGCCTCGAAGCTGTACTATTCGACTCTCAGGAGTTCAAGGATTGTATTTTGTCTTGGACTCGTTGATCCTTAGTCCCATGCCAATTGCCGCTCTCATTATTCGCTGCATCCTTGAGAGCCGCTCGAGATCTGGCCACAATGTCTATGTCATCCACACGCAAGTCTCTCATTACACCTTCGAGTACTATGTTAAACAACAAACATGCTAGAGCGTCACCCTGTCTCAAACTCTTCTGATAACTCAGATTAAACACGCACTTTGCTTCTGACTTCCGACATTGCAAGCCTTACCATATTTATCAACTTTTGATGAATATTGAGACTCATCTCGTCACGTATAGCTTAGGCCTGTAAACTGTGTCATATGCGGATTTGAAATCTATGAACAGGTGATGCGTGTTGAATTCTCGCTTTTTTCCAAAATCTGTGTAAGGATAAAATTTGGTAGGTGGGTTGTTTTCTTTTTCTTCACTCTCAGTCAGTCAAAGGGGCTGTTTAGTGGATGTCATCTCATTGCAAGTTTGTTCCGTATCAATACTTCTAAATTGGGATCAAGTAATTTACCAAAATGTCTCAACCATCTTGCCAAGATTTCCGATTTGTCGTTGAGCAGTTGTCCGTTTTCATCCCTACACACATTGAATCGTGGTTTAAATTATTTTCTAGTCATTTGTTTTTTTATAAAACATTCTAGAACGTTGTTCGATTTCATCCAGATTATTTATATGTATATATGCTTCTTTTTTCGACGAGTTTTCTTTTCTTCTCTTCTTCTTTTTTTGTATACTTCTACGGATCCTCTAGTGCAGTGGTTCTTGACCGTGCTCGAGGTACTGAACCCCACCAGTTTCATATGCGCGTTCACCGAACCCTTAATTCATACGTCGTATCATTTTTCATAATATCATACAATAAGTCGAGTGTGTGTTTTGACCTCCGTCGAACCCGGGAGACTGACTCACCGAACCCCTGGGATTCGATCGAACCCAGGTTAAGAACCACTGCATTTGTTTTGATGTCATTTTTGCATATGGCTCGTTTTTTCTATCGGTAAATCGTTGAATTCCTCATCGAACCATTGGTTTCTGATGTAGTACTTTTGCGTATTATTTCTGCTTCTGTATATTTAGTTTCTCACAACCAATTCTTTTTAACCGACTTCCGTTTTCTTTATTGGCGCATGAAAGTCGCGATTTTATTTTGGCGCCTATCAAATAATGATCTGAGGTCACATTGACTCCTCGCAGGACCCCGACGTCAGTCAAGTCGCTCTTGTTCCTGGTATCGATGAGTGGGTGGTCTGAACCTTGAAATCCAGCTAAGGGCCGTCAGTTTTTGCTTTAAAAAAAACAGTCTTGTTGTCGTCGGCGCCAATATTATTGGCCAATCGAGAGCGAATGGCTCTTAATCAGTGGCAGGAGAGGTGGGTTTCCTCCCCCAAAGAGCGGATTACCTATCTCTTCTTTCGCGATATCAGAGCCAAGCTTAATTGTAGCTGGTTCTTATCAGACTTCTGGGTCAGTCAATTCCTGACTGGCCACGGTAATTTCAAGGCTAAACTTAAAGAGTTTAACCTTGTAGCATCTTCACATTGCTGGTGTGGGCACGTCTGTCAAGATTACAGTCACGTTCTGTGGTCATGTCCTTACCTGAACGCTGCGCGTCACGATCCACTCTATGCCGTCCGATGTAGCATCTCCAAAGCCGCTTTCTCTCTCCCATCTCCTCTTAAAAAAAAATAGCATGATTTTTAACATCAAGCGTTTCAAGAAAAAAACTGCTTTTTTGCGTCGACTGAACCGGCCCCAAGCCGGTATATGCAGTGTGGGTGGATGGCGAGGGATGGAACTGCGTCGGACCGGTCTGACATAGCTTCATCCTGGCTACAAAGGAGTAGATGGTCAATTTAGTTTGTAGTCTTCCCATCTGGGAATCTTCATCTGCCTTTGTGTATATTTTTATGAGGAAAAATTGTGGTCCCAACGGCCATGTTCTGTATGGTAGCAAAATTTATCAGCCTCTGTCCGTTGTCATTTGTGGCATCAAATAGGCTGTGCTTACCTATTGTTGGGTTATAGATGCTTTCTTTGCCTATTTTAGAATTTAAATTCTCTATGGCAATTTTAACATCCTGGCGCGAGCATTTTCTAGATATTATTTCCAATTCATCATAAAAGTTGTCCTTTTGCTCGTCTTCTTTCTCTTCTGTGGGGGCGTAGCATTTGATGTGATTGAAGAATCTCCCTTTTATTCGGATGGTGCAGACTCTTTCGACTATAAATTCATTCAATTTTAAGATACAGGTTTTACACTTCAAATTGGACGTTTTACAAATCAAATTGGACGTTTTACAAATCAAATTGGACGTTTTGCAAATCAAATTGGACGTTTTGCAAATCAAATTGGACGTTTTACAAATCAAATTGGACGTTTTACAAACAAATTAGATACCTCAGTTGTATTTTATATAAAAGTTGTACATTCCTTAATACATATACATATTATGTACATTTTAAATAAATAAAAGATATTTAGATAGCAATTATTTTATAAATATTCTTTTGCAGCAATACGGGTAATTTCATACATGTTCATGAAATATTTACGCAACATTTTAAAAGTGACAGTTTCGGCGAGACTCATTTTATTTATAAAAAATACAATAGGGTATCTAATTGTTATAAAACGTCGAACGGTTGTAAAACATCCAATTTGAATGGCAAAACGTCCAATTTGATTTGAAAAACGTCCAATTTGATTTGTAAATTGTTTGTAAAAGTGTAAAACCTGTATAATTAATGCATGATCGGGCTATACATAGATAATTTTATTAATCATACAACGACGACGACGTCGGTTGTAGTTAAAATGAAATAAAACTGATTTAATCGATAAAGCTTATATTTATTTGCTACGCATGACAAATATTCAACAACAATGATATATACATTTAATCATATAACAATATACATCATCAGCGATAGCCAAAGAAACGTAAACGGTTCGACGGCCGCCGCACCGCCATTTATTTTTACATAGATATAATATAAAGCTATCGTGAAACACAATCGTATTTCATTATGAACACCACGACGTGATATAATTACATAACAATTACGTTAACATCGATTAAAGAATTGATGAGAAAGGCGGTTCGTAACGAAATGTATCAAAAATATTTTTAACCAATGCACCTCGAATCGTATTGATTCAAAAAATACATTTTAAAAAAATAGCGTTGGAGTAAACTCGGGGGTATCTTATGATATATTTTTATGAGAATATAGATTATCTTTCGAGTGAGAAAATAGATTATCAATTAAAACGAGATCAAAATAAATGCAAAACTTTTCATTAATTGAAATGCGATTTATTTAAAATTATTAGTGCACGTCAAAGATAATTAATATAAGCGTAAATGTGTTAAAACCTTTTAAAGGAATGATTAACAATGGAAAAAAATAATAATATCCATCCGATTCTCTTATTACACGGCATCGAAATAACGTATTAATAGTTAATTAATTCTATTGTGCGAAAAGAGAATCGTGATGCTGAATAAATAAACTAAATTAAACGCTAAGATACATTATAATCAGATCAATAACAATATTCTAGCATTACAAAACTATTTAATCGAATCATAGACCATAGAATCGTTCATCAATTGAGAGTATTCATCGAAAGGTATCTACACTAAGCGATGTCTAATAAATAATTCATCATCAACAAAAAATAAATAATAAGCGGAGAGAGGAACACAGAACCAAGAATACATTCAAAGCGACGCCAAAACGACTTATTCATAACGGGAATCACGACAATCGCATCGTACGCATTTGGCAGTGTGAAGTTAATTTAATTCGATTTCAGGAAATTGCATTTTTGTAAATGCACGTCGATTCAGTGTATACTTACGAGCTAATCGAACGTTCTATGAAAATACTGAACACACACTGTTTTTTTTTTTATATCAACAAAATAAGATAAATCGGCCACTATGATACTCTATTACTCTAGTTGTGAATGTTAAAGTCGTCAACGAAAAAACTTTGACACACATATACAGTCTTGCTAATAATCCATTCCGGCTACAGAGAGAAATTAATTCAGTTATACAAACGTTTAATATTGGCGGTTAAACTTTGCCACTACTCGTAAATAACGGATCGTCCCACGAATAATGCATTTTAAATATTTATATAAATATCGGAGCTTATTCGGAATATTCGAGAATATTAACCCAGTATCCATATACGGGGGATTGCCTAAAAACAGCCTAATAATCTATAGATCTCGACGAAGACATTCTGCAAACCATTGTGGAATGAAATCCTATCGTAACTGTTGAGCGACTAGCAGACAAGGCTTAGATTTGGCATTCAATCGAGTCAATGGGTTCCTCGCAAGCTATCCGAGTCTAATCACGAGCAGAGAGTTAATGTGTGCTCCTCTTTCATATCATGTCTCTGTAATGAACCTTTTTTTGACCCGAAGAATAACGAGCGATATGTCAAGAACCGAAGACATGGAGCAACACCAGCATCACAGGCTAAAGAAGCTGTTGTTATCTGTTTGGTGAGATATGAAAGCCTTTGAATTTTGAAACCCAAACCAAACGATCTACTGGCTATCTTTGGTTACATGAAGCAAGGTGTTTTCCATCAGAATACAGCATCAAAGGATGTAGCAATTTACTTAATATACTGACTGGATAGATGAGAGTAGATTCATCGATTGAGATAAACAAAGTTGGCATCGTCTCCACCATACGTAGAGATAAATGCGACTGCACTGTATAGGGGAATGACTTCTCGAAGTCTCGGACAAGAGTAGTGCAACGCTTAGGCAGGAGTTGTGGTGGCTGGGTCTGTAACGCAATCCATCTAATCCAAAATGTCTCGGGATAGTAGCAAGTAAGTACACTGCCAATCAACAAAAGCACTGCTCGGTCTGGAAGGAGCCAGTAATTCTTTCAACAAATGAAGACAACAAGGAAAACCGTGGTCCTCCAGATTGGGAGCTGATGGCCGGGTGACGGCCAAGATTCCGGTGGGCCGGTCACGTGTCAAGGATGCAGGACAGTCAGCCGCCAATAACGCTAATGTTTAACAAGCCTTCCTGTCCCCAAAGGAGAGGAAGACCAAGGCTGAAGCATAGCTGGAGAAACTCGACGTCGATATCTTAACGGAACAGCAGACAGAGATGTTCGCCGCAGCATGGCCACAAAAAAAAACCTCCCGAATTACCGAGAGTCAACAAGCTCGCCGCACCGACCCTTTAAGACCCATTAAAAAACATTGCTTAGTGTCTCTATCATCAGTTATTTGTGTAGAGATGCGACTATTCCGGTCTAGGTCGACCTGGCTATCTAGCCATTAAAAAACAAATGCCGGATAATACCTTGAGCCGTTTCCCACCACATACAACTCCTTACAAACTCGCCCACCAATGGCCCGGGTCCCGGGCGTAGTGGCAGCGAGAGCTTGTGGTGAATATCAATCAATATCAATAATCACCAGATCTAGCAAACTCCAATTACCATCAGTTCCGATTGATGAAACATTTTTTGAAAGACAAATATGTAATAAATAAAAAACAGTGGTTCTTAACCTTGTTGGAGGTACTGAACCCCACCAATTTCATATGCGCGTTCACCGAACCCTTATATCATATGTACATCATCGTACAATAAGTCGGGTGTGTGTTTTGACCTCCGCCGAACCCTGGAGACTGACTCACCGAACCCCTGGGGTTCGATCGAGCGCAGGTTAAGAACCACTTTAGGAGGACATACCGCACACGCCGCTCTATAGCAGGTAGCGCTATAGCGTATAATAAAACGTATTATTCATGGGATGACCCTATATAAATAAATGCGTCATGCGCATCGGAAAACGAAATTCGATACAATTTAAATCGTCTTTAGTTTATTCTCACAGAGGATAACTTGGAAAACATCGTAATGCAAAATTTTCCGACACGCTCAACGCATTGTTCTAGAAAATTGACATATTTAACTAACAATTCATAATATTATTTAATATCATAAACAACATCTTACGGGCGAACATATTTATAGAATTTAGCCAGTGCTTATTTAAATCATTCGATACAATGTAAACGCTATAAATATGCATTTAAATATTTATCAGTCGGATGAAGCCGTTATCAAAATTTTTCGTTTCATTCTATAAACCAGACATATCTTTCGTTCATAACGTACGTTTAATTTTTTTTATTATATATTTAAATACGACAATATAACACAATGATGTAAGATTCTCCAAATATTTTAACATTATTTTGTACTGATACCGTTCTGCTTTAATTATTAAATTACGTTACGCCGCCCCCGATTGTATAACTAAATTTTGTGCATTGGCCCCAAAGGCAGTATTCTTATATTTTGTGCAAAGAGTGGAAAAAATACACTCGGCTTGCAAAAAAACTGTTGTATCAAATATTAATCGTAAGATCGAATCGTACATAATAAACTCGTACGATTCGTTTTTTTGAGGTAGTATAGTTTAATCCTATATTTAAAATTAATTCGGGGGCGGGCGAATATTCATACGATTAGATATGCAACAATCGAGAGTTATTACGCCTCGCAAGTTAACGATGGGATACGATAGGTGTACGTGTCATTTTTACGATCTAATTTATCGTCGTTATACAAAAAAAATTTAAACATAATACATTATACAGTGAAAGCAATAAGTAAATAGAAATATTAATGAAACGTGGCAAAAAATTATATATATAAAAATATATTCAGATCCTGTCGTTGAGAGGAGTGCTGCATAGACATGTATCGTTGAGAAAATCACTCGAAGTCGTGTCGTCTAGATCCGGAATCGACGTAGAATTAATGGCCGAGTTGAAATTGGCAAATAATTCGCTTTCAACGACCTCCGAACATATTTGACGTTGCGTAACTGAAATAATATTTGAATATAGATTCACGTTTGCTTCATTATTGATAGATAAAATAACATACCGATGAGATTTTGAATATTTTCCATTAACGCCTTGCTGTTGAGCAGATTTCTAGAAGCCACATTGAGGATGCTACTCCAGTTGTTCAATTGTACTTCCTACACATTCATAAAAAAGCATCAAAATTGCTCAATAATAATTTATATATAAATATATTCTCTATATAGTACCATTTTCTTGAGCAAATTCTCCATCAATGGTTCGTAATTAACGCCGAGCGTTTCCTTTATCTTAACGGAATTATTGATGCTCTCCTGTATATTGTTTTTGACCGTTATTATATCTTTGACAATGCTGCTGCATACCGGTACGGCTGCATCGTCGTCGTCCGCATCCCTCAACGCACTATGTATAACATTGGTATGCTGATTTATGTATTCGATGCAGTTCCTCAGTTCGACAAGATCAGAATTTTGCTTCTCTATAAAATATATACATATATAATCGTGAGAATGTGCTATGTCAATATTGAGAATATGCCGGTTTAATATAGACAAATTTATGAGCAAATAGCGAAGTGTTAAATCATTTAGCAAGTCTTGACGGAGACGAACGTCACCGGTTTTAAAAATAGACCGGTGGGGCCCCGGCGGGGTTGCTCACCCTCGAGCAGCGCTAGCCGCTGCAGACGCTGCAGGTGCTGGCGGCGCTGCAGCACGGCCTCGGCGCGCGCAGCCGCCGCCCGCTCCGCGCTGAACTGCAGCAGCGCCGCCGACACGCGCTCCGGCCCCGGCTCCGACATCCTCGTCCTAGCTGACAGCCAACTACTTTGACAGCTCCCCGGTGTTGCCCGCGTCAAACTGCTGCTCCCAATTCGCGACGGCTACCAGCTATAATATTAACTGGGGATACTTTTCTCCATACATTTTATTATTTAAATTAACGTAATAACAATAATCATTGTACTGCAATGTTGCTTTATAATGAATTATATTGAAAGATGTAAAAAAATACCATATTAGTTTTTGATCATATTAGGGAAATAATTTGAACGATCTGTGTATTGATTATCTCATGTCGCCATATAATAATAATGTTTAGTTTTTAACTATTGTCGACAAGTATGTTTCAATTCGAAATGCATTTTTCCCCATCATATATCAAATCAGTTGACTGTCGATATTAATTTGGTGCGATAAATCTACACCATTGTAAACGTCACTTAATGCTATTTGTTCAACTGCGTTTCTATCTAGTTTCAATGAAACAAAACTATAACGTGGGATAAACTAATAAAAAAGAAAAAGCAATACAATATAAGAAGTTAAATTTTGTTACTCTTTGTCTTTTTAACGTAATGGTGATCATTTAGGTAAAATAAATTAGAATGAAACTAAATTTAAAGTGTTATATTTTATTGAGAGTATTAGAGAATATATTATTTATTGCCTTTCAGCAAGCTATCATGCATGGCGTACTTCCACGTCCATTGCTGTGCTAATTTTTCAAACTTCTTAGGTTCGCTAATGTACATGTCGCCTAACAGTGGCTCCATGCATATCTATACATAAAAAAAATATGAATTTAGCGGCATATATACATAAATATTATACTAAATTATAAATATAATAATACCTTTGTATTGGGATCTGTTAAAAGACTCTGTACAGATATTAAAACCTTACTGATCGTCAAAACGAGTGACCAATTGTGATGAATAGAGTCGATGCCGATATCGCCGTGCCTCGACACGTTCGGATGAAGAATTTTTGTTAAAAATCTAACGACCGGAGGATTTATTGGATAGCTGAAATAAAAAATGAATAATAATCGATGTATATATATTAATATTAGTCCGTATAAAAATATATTGCACCTGTACGGCACTTGTATGTATAAATAAAATAATCCTCCTTCATACGGAGAGCCTATAGGTCCGGTAATTGTGGCTTGCCAGTGACAATATTTATCGTCTAACGGAGTGGCTGCAATTCCTTCAGGCGGATCATTATGCATGATCTAAAATAATTAATATTAAAGCAACGAGTCATGATTTTCGTATTAATTACGAATATACCTTCAATTCGCTGCGTAATCTATTCCGACGCCACGTATTTTCTTCTTCGAGCGGTTGAGATTGAACGGCCATTTGTATTAAACACGTATAACAAAAGCAGGATCGCATTAAACATCTATAGATCTAAAAATAACCGAATAAATTAATAATAAATTAAAAAACATATTGAAATAAAGAAAAATAAATACTTTGAACCAGTCTTCGTTATTGACTAGGGGCTTATACAACGGCCACCTTCTGTGCGTATAATTTTTCCAACTCTTATTGGTAATGTGAGCTTTTAGAAGATCTCTCCACTTCCGACACACCATGCTTATGCTACATAACGATAAATCGTCCAAGTAATGGAATATCCAAAGCAATACTGTAACAATTACGGATATTAATTTATATCGGCGTTAAATATGATGATTTATTAATATATTACCTTCTGGCGGAAGGCTGTGAACCAATTCTGGTTCTATTTGATCATGTGGCCGAGCCGTTGATAACAATTCCAATCTATTTTCAACATTAGGAAGATGATGACACGAAATCGGATCATTTGGCAGCGCAATATTATCATCGAGCATGTCTTCGTCTTGATTATTATTAGCCGCCGCCTATAAATCAATTGAATATTTAATTTAATCAAATATATACGTACGGTTTTATAAATACGATATTACCTGATCGGGTAAACATAGTGGAATATTATTCTGAGAAACGTTAAACTGTCTTTCGTAGTTTAAATCTGAAGGTTCGTCATTTCCAGAGTCGCTGTCGTCCGTTTTTTCGCTGGTCATCTCTACAGCTGGAAATACGACTGCGTGATCCGGGAATAGAAATGCGTGACAAGTCAGGCATACTGGTTCGCCGAAATTCGGTCCGTAATAACCATTGCATGCGCAGCATGATGTCATCTACACACATAATTAATATTACATTATACAAAATGCAATAGTACATCAATTTATGTTGATTATATTCGAATTGTTATAATAAATAAATATAATTCATTTGTAATTGAATGATTTTGTGTAATCGGTAGTAATATTAGTACAGTGAAACTAAAATCGACGGGGCGCGGGGGCGGAGGCTGCTTGGCCGTGAAAGCCGGCGCCTCCAGGTAGGATAGTGTCGCCGCCACATCCATGTCGCCCGCTGTTGACACCAATAGGAATGGACGACTGACAGCTCGCACTGTGTTGCCACTCTAAAAATATAATCAATGTTTTCGCGGAATTTTTATATTACGATTTAATTCTCTTAATTATATATGAATTTAACAATTTTTATTTTATCTATTTCTATATATTTTTTTTATTTATATTATAAATAATTTAATAATATGTTTAAACATATATTTATGTAATGCTAAAGGATAAATATAATAATTAAAGAAATCAAAATTATTCGATATCTTATTTAAAACGCAGCAGAAAGGATGGTTATCCATGTACGGAATACTGAAAAAATACTAAACGGTTTAAAAATATTACTGTAGGATTTTTTAGTGTGGTGGATGTGAATCAGTGATAACAAGCGTTTCGTGGTAAAAGAGATTTATGCAAACATCTTGGATTCGGATATGTTCTTCCATCTCAGCTAAAGTAAAATCGATTTCGATTTATTTTCGTAATAAATAGATCAAACTTAAAATATCCAATTGCTTAAACAGAGATTAAATTGAGAAAAAAAAAATGGGAATAAAGATCAAAATCAATAATGCGAAATGCAATTTTCTTATACCATTACATCCAATAAACATTGTGGCGGAACATAATGCGTGGAACACCCTTTACAATACCCTGAGCCGAGATACGTCATGACTACTACTGCGGAGATTTGAATCATTTGCGATTTATGTTTACATATTATGGTTCCTATAAATTTATTTTGATATGTTGTACATTTATTGGTAGGTTGAACATTATGGCTGATTTTTTAAAACAAACACCACATCCTTAACTCGGTCTAGTTTACATGTAACGACAAGTTAAAGTTTTAAAGAATCTCGCGCATGTACGACATGCGGCCGCACCCTGGACACGATTTGTATGCGCATGTACGTCATGATGTCAGCTGTCCTCGAAATGATCACGCCATAATCTGTATAGCGGGGTCAATGAGTCGGTGACCTGCGTCCTTGAAGTGACCACCACATTACTAATATGATTTTTCAAAAAGAAAATGATGTTGAAGAGAATACGAATATCATCGTACAGCTTGTCCAGTCACTAAATCTTGAAGTTAGTCACAATGATATAAACGTGACTTATCAAAGTGATTTACAAATGAAGATCGTCGGACCTTGAAATTCCAAGAAATTCAGTAGAGAAATAAAAAAATCATATTAACTGTTTGGACGCCACGCCGTGCAGGGACGAGAAATCGGTCTAACCACCAGCGCCACGCCGTGCAGGCACGGGAATTTATCTATGAATAAATAATGGTGGCGTACAGTAAAATCCATATAATTGGCGTGGCGATTAAAAGGTTAAGCTAGCCTTGGCGATGGGATGGGTCTATTGAGGACCATAAGTTTATGATTTTTCGAATAACTCTTTTAATATAAATCCTACATGTCACAAACTTTTTGTATTTGTTTAAAAAAGTCTAAAGTATAAATATTATAATATTACAATTGCGAAAACAATAAAAATCTGGCGTAATGTTTTTTCTCGCTCGCATCCGGTGCGATGTGCCCAGTGCAAGTGAAATGTACTAGTGACACGTTCCGTGAGAACTCAGTCGGACCAAATTATGAAGCTGAAATTCTTTATCAATATCTTGACTTGAAATGCTTGGAGTCTTTTTTCCATTATAAATACCCCCTTCGGGCGACTCGGTTGTTTTCAATAGAAATATTTTCAATCGTATTTTGTAAAACTTTGCATGATTTAATTAAAAATTAAATACATTTTTTTAAAAGCCTGCTGCCTTTTTTTTGAAGCTGAATAATTCATTTTATAAAATGTATTATTAAAAAAAACAATAATGTGCTTTTAACTAATAATGGATGTTAATTTTAGTATAAAGAACTATCTCTAGCATAAAAACTCTTCGTTCTTTTATTAAATCAATAATATTACGTGGAGTTTCCATGGAGATTCAGTAAATATTGTTACGGAACGAATTATATCACCTCAGAAATGGTTAAAAGTAATTAAATCATATATAGAAAATGAATTCCTTTGAAAATTTTACCGAGTCTGTATTCACTTGTCTTTCAGTCACGATCGAAATGGTGCGTAATAAAGCCGAACATCACGATAAAGAACTAGCGCCTCTAAAAGAAATATCATTGCATCAAGAAGGCATAGAAAAAATCGAATTTATACAAAGCTGGTGTCCAAAATTGCAAATTTTATTATTACAATCTAATTTGATCGATAAAATAGGTATTTTAATAGTTTTATATTATTCAATATAGAATAATCGTAGCGTTATATTTGTATTATTATCGTTACACAGCAAATTTAAACAAATTAAAAGAGCTCGAGTATTTAAATCTGGCTATAAATAACATTGAAAGAGTCGAAAATCTTGAAAAATGTGAATCGCTACAAAAATTGGATCTCACGCTCAATTTTATCGGAGAATTAACTAGCATCGATAGCTTGCGCGATAATTACAATCTTAAAATATTATTTTTAGTAGGAAATCCGTGTACAGGTATTAATTAAATTATTTATTAATATTTACAATATTTATTAATTTAATATAATTATTTAAGATTATGAAGGATATCGTGATTACGTTATAGCGACGTTACCGCAGCTCGAAATATTAGACAGCGAAGAGATTATAAGATCCGAACGTATTATCGCAATACAAAAATTGAAATTATCAACTAATAAAATAATCGAACAACAGAACGTATATGCGATTAAGAGGACGGATCAACGAATCAGAATGAAGAAACAAATGGACGATAAATGGATCAACGATGACGATGAATTCGACGAGGAAGAAAATAAAAGGTCGAATGCGACGCAAAATATATTTATTTGATTTATTGATTTATGTTATTAATAAAACAGATTTTGGAATGAGAAGAGTGAACATTGTCCGGAAATGCGCATCGAAATTGAAAAACGCAGAGAAATGAAAAATAAATCTAAAGAAAGTAAAGTGACGACGAAACCCAAGAGAAATCGTCCACTCTTCGCTCCTGATGGCAGAGCGTTCAACTTGAACGAGGCTAAATTAGATTTTTTGTTCAAAGACGATAATCCGAATCAATACGAACTCGATTTACATCTATACAAGTACATATATTATTTTGTAACAATATTTTTTTTTACATTACGCTCTTCGAATACGGATCAGGTCGCCAGCCATAAGCCCGAGAGCCGAGCTGTCACGCAATTGCTTGGGCAAAATTGATTCTTAAATAATGCACTTTGAAGTTAGCATACCCCCTTGATCCCCCAGTTGTAGAATAAATATGGTATATTCCAACATGCTCTACATGCTCAACAGTCACAAGCCTTCTTTGTTTTTCAAATTTTGTGTCTAAGTCACTGGATAAGGGGGTCCATGTCGACATTATCTATAACGACTTTTAAAAAGCGTTTGATAAAGTCGAGCATGCTAATTCATTTTGAAACTAGATTTAGGTTATCGGATAATCTCGTACGTTTCTTCTCGAGTTACCTTACAGAAAGGAATCAATATGTGACATACGACTCCCAAATTATGCTTACATTACACCTTCCGGTATTCCACAGGGGTTAAATTTAGGACCTTTATTAATTATTTTATTTATAAATGATATTCATCGGGTCCTTCAATGTAAATTTTTACTTTTCGCAGACGATTTAAAAATATTTCAATCCGTTATTTCAGTGGAAGATGTCATTTCAATGCAGCTAGACAAATGATTCTTTGCGCGATTGGGCAATATTAAATCATCTTCCATTAAGTATTGGAAAATGTCAAACAATTACATTTACTAGATCAAAGAACCAAATCATCTTTAATTACAGACTTGGGAACTCAACTCTTTCTAAGCAATTGTCTGTTAAATAACTGGATATTTAGTTTGATTTTAGGTTAAAATTTAGTTTACATGTATCGGACTTGTGTATGAGATCATCTAGAATGTTGGGCTTCATCTTGAGACATTCTCATCACATACGTAGCACCTTGGTCATACAAGTGCTATACGATACATTGGCTCGGAGCTTGCTTGAATCAGGTTCCATTATATAAGCGGCTTATGACCCCTCGAATTCCCTTAGATTAGAGAAGATACAGAAGAAACTTTTTAGGTATCTCTACATAAGGGAGTTTGGATTCTACCCAAGTGTATACCTCAGCACATGGGTGCAGGGCTGTCTGGGATATGTAACCCTCGAGAAAAAAGGGTCGATTTACTTGACAGAGCACTTCTTCAAGCTGTTAGTTGGCGCTGTACATAACCCCCTTGCACTGTGCGAGTTGCCCTTATGGGCGCCACCTCATTACCATCGAGCTCGTTCGCATGTGCTTTTTTTCCGCCAAATGCGAGGACAGGTGCTCTCAAAAACTCCCCGTTAACCAGAGCTATTATTCTGTTCAACCCCTTGGCCGATTTTGTAGATATATTTGATTTGAAATATCGCCGTTTCGTTGATATTTTATACGAGATTTTCTTTATTGTTAAATATGCTATTTTTTTCACGTTACTATTATGTTTTTATGCGTGATCACTCGTACATTTTTTTCTCTTCGTTGTAGGTAAACAAACTTTTACTTTAAATTTC
>JAGXCT010034856.1:26957-79426 GCA_022495035.1 Philopotamus ludificatus
GATAGCCTTCCTGGATAGTAAGCAGCGCAGCTCCTCTTTGATGTTATAATCGGTTAATAAGTAATACTGTAACCCTCGAGTCGGCTACGCTGATTCGTCCACTGTATTTCTGACGAATAAAGATGCTGTATCTATGAATTTGCGTCTCATTGCGTCCTCCATTATATCTATTTCAAATCCGGAGAAGCTCTATCGTTGAGATTTTATAATTTCATATAACAGATTAATTAATGACGGTATTCTAACATTATTTATTTTTTTGTTTGTTATTGTATATTTTTATATGATATTTGATTATGTTTTTTATGCGTGATTGGCGACCTGGATTAACCTGTAATGCCAATCACGCATTGTTTTTTTAAATGATACATAAAATGAAAATATTTATTTGCAGACATTTGGATACGAGTTACGTCGATGTGGACATTCAGCCGATGTATCTCAGAGTGACGATCAAGAATAAAATATTTCAGATCGGCATGCCCGAGGAGATTAACATTGAGAAATCATCGGCAAAACGATCGAGTACGACGGGGCATCTGAAGTGTGTATTACCTAAAATGAAAGAAATATTAAATACATACGATAACGTAAAAGTAACGAGACCGGAAAAACCGTCGACTTCGATTCCGAGCGGCGATAATCGTAATAAGTCAGTATTCAAATTAAATACAGATTTTAGTTTTAATATATTTATTATAAAATATGATAAAATTACATATATTTCATATTTAATACTACGACTTCATTTATCGATTAATTAATTTAAATATGTAGGAGAGAATTTTTAGAAATCGGTCCATCCGTCGACGTATTGGATTTTACGAAGATGACGACAAAACACAACGATGCATCAAAATTCGTTACGATTTCGTTACGATTCGCAAAAGAAAAACAGCCTTCCGTCAATTTCGTAGATGATCCTCGAGTTCCACCGCTGATTTAATTAAATCCGTTTTTCAATAGCCCTCTCTCTCCGGCATAGACATGAGGTAAGACGTTTGGACTCTCGACGGCAATGTTTGAGAACGAAAATAGGTCACAGCAAAACACCAAACCGTACACGGATCGTTCGTAATTGCTATTCATTCTCAGATGATTCAGCCACGTGATGAGCGGACAAACGCTCGGACAAAATACGTTGCTACGGATTTCGCTGATAGATATAAACGGATTATTTACGAGGATGAGTGCCAACGCTTTATTCTGAAGCTTATCGTGAACGATCGTATAAATATATTTAGGCACCGGGTACTTTCTACCGGGCTTAAGAAATAGCTCGGTGGATTTTTGTTCGACGAACAACGTCATCGTACCGTGTGTTCCGACGTATAAATCGATCGAAGTATTACGTTCGTTGTTATAGAACGCGTTGTAAATATCGTTATGCATATGCATAAGATTGCCGTGAGCGATACTCTTCCACGTGGCTACTTTATTGAACGGAAAATTGGTGATGATTCCGTTTTGATTGTAATAAAATTTAGCAGGAAGCAATTTCGTCGCTACTAGCGTTTGTTCGGCAAAATTAAACCATCGTTTACTGAGCAGCGACTGCATACGTTTATTCATAACCGCGTCGTCGGCGTATACTTTTTCCGATTCTATTTTATTTGAACTGTCGAACATCTGATTAAAGCTCTCGAGCATGTTGATTTTGTTTAGTGTGTCCGTGTGATCGTTTTTAACGATATCGTTGTGTTTCGAGAACGACATGTGGGCAAACATAGTTCGTCCCTTCTCCGGATCGTAGCACACTTCCGCTAGATGATGTACGATCGACGTTATCGAATTGTGGTATTGGTACGATCGTCCTTGGTACGTACTGTTGCAGTGATTGACATGATGCAACACGTCTTCGATGTAATTGACTTGACATCCCAGTTCGTTCAAATGCACGATCGACGAATCGTGCTGCACTTTGTAGTATGAGTTGTCGCAATGTGCGATTATGTAATTTCTGTCTGGATATATTTTAAATTTAGAGTTGTGGCAATGGAGAATTACTTGTTCTCCATGCACCACTGTTATCTGTTTGTTGACGGCTACATGCGAGACAATAGCGGGTAAATATTCCGGCAGACAGTCCTCACAATCTACGTCAATAATACACGATTCTGAAAATTAGAAAATATTTATTCGGTACGTACGCATAGATATAATAATCAAAATTTCACGAAATATTTGTTATTAATTAATGTAATAAATTGATTACGAGACATACTTATTAGAACTGTTGAATATTTGAGATTTTTTATAATAATGATACAGTAAGGCCTCGTTTTTAGCACTTCCTCAATTAACGGTGTTTCGATAAATGGAGTTGGAAATTTTGGTCAAGAGCCATGAAAGGCATTTTAAAATCTAGAGATCTAAAGACCGGCTAGAATTGTTTTACCACATATTTTTGTCCAGTCTGTGACTTAAAAAAAAATATACAATGACTGTCGGACGATGCTTCGAGTCATCCCATCAACTAGTCAGACTTAAACGGTTGTACTTCAGTTGAAGTAGTAGTTTTCCTACCACCCAACGCTATGTCGTTAACCCGACCAATAGATCAGGGACTCATTTTTGTTGTAAAAAAATATAACCAGTGTCATGGGTTGTAGGTAACATACATATTATTACAGTAATGTAAGTTAACCGAGACTGAGCTAAGTTAGCAGTTGGATATTCGGCAAAAGCTATGAATTGAGGAAATTATTTATGACACTGTCCAAGGAGAATGTCAGTCGAAATAAAAAGTCAGCTGAAATAATCTTAAAAATTAACTAATGTCATGGCTTGTAGGTAACATACTCTCAGTTTGATAATGAAAGTTAAATGCGACTGAGCTAAGATAGTACCCGGATAATTCTAGGAATATTTTATGACACCAGTGGGAATGTAAGTGTGAGGGACTCACTTTCCTTGCATCTTCAGAATTTATCGAATCTTTATATGGGTGAGTGGCAGTTTGGATTTTCTGTCATGTCATCTTTTGATCGTAGTCAAATAAATAAATAATAATATCATAGATGGTATATGCAATATCGAATTGCTTGGCAAGAAGTAGCGCTGATAAATCCATTAATAGAGTATGGAAGAAGCTATGGCCGGAGGTATTCAAAGGTTCCAATCACGAAGAGTTATTGATGGCTAGGTTTACTGCAGGTTTCTGGTTAGAGCCTCAACAACGACCCTCAAGAACTAATAGACCGAGGAGAGCTTGAATGTAGTGATACTGAAAATGATGAACCCAAAGAACTCAATAAAGGTTCGGTAACGGTAACCGGAACTGTTGAATTGAATTGTAGCGAATGATCTAGATTTTTAAAGTACAAAAGTTAGACGAGACGTTTTGGATACGATCTCTTGCTATCGACATTTGTTTAACGAGAGAAAAAGAAAGCATCATTGTAAAAAAAAGCAAAAATTTCAGAAGATCTTAGAATCTAATCTAAAAAAATTATTAATTTTAATTGCGTATTGTTCCACTTATTTATTTTGTGTTTAAATGTTCTCGTTTAACGCTCTGTGGCGTCTAGGAACGCATCCTCAGCGCTAAACGAGGCCTTACCGTATAGATAAAAATAAAAAAAGAATGATGCATTTAAAATATGCAGTTTGTTATCTCATTTAACAGATCCGATTAAATATATACGAATTTTTTTTTAGTTGTGGTATTTGAATTTTAATAAATTTGGCAGTGTTAAAATGCCAAGCGCTGATTGGTTAAAAAAAAAAGTGTATATTTACCTTGGCATGTATATATTTTGCAGTACGATAAAAATAAAAGAATCACTGTGGATGTCTTCATCTCGGCGTATGGCTATGTGTTTCCGAGTAATGACAGAAACACAATGATAACCCTTATATCATCAACACACACGATAACCTATGAAGTTTTCTTTCGAAACAAACACCGATAACATTGTTGTTGTGTTCGTATTCTTGTGATTTGGTCACTAAACTGTAATGTTATCCTAATTATTTTTCTAACGATTTTTTTTTATGGATTCGTATTATCCATCGAAGTTCATTAAATAATAATAATATAATTTGTTTTAAATTTAATTAAATGCACGATACAAGGAACATTGAATATAATATAAAATATATATCGAACGGAAACTTTCATGCTTGAAAATTTCTCGAGAGGTTTCTATGAACTCTTTATAATGCATTGCCTTTAATTCCGTTTTTTAAAAGAAAATTAAGATGAAAAAGATGAAGGATAGGTTCATACGGTGTCCAAAATCCATTTTATATATACAGTTAACCCCCCACTAACACTAAAATCGGGACCGTGTAAGTTGGGATAGTGTTATTGGGGGTAAAGCCTGGCGATGTCCAGGGTACAGGCGGCTAATAGCGTTTGACTGTATGCACCGCATAGCGGCCGTCCGGCTGTGTGTGTGCAGCCGAACCCGTGTCAATTGAATAGTCGGCCTTGAATGTATTCGTCGCAATGCAACGGCGTGAATGCTGGGGGTTGGTGGGGAATATTTCAACTCAGCGTGTAATTCGGGATAGTGTAATTGGGGGGTCCACTGTACTTTAAATTTACTTATACTATAGATCATAGAGACGAGAGTTTCTGTGAAAAACCTAGAAATAAATCACCATCGGTTGATTTATTTACCTAGTTAAGTTTATCATTTTTGTATTATTACTAAATAATATAATATAATTAATTATTGGCAACAGCTGTGTAGCATAATTAAAAATAAATAATAACAGCGAAATACAAAAATAATTCCGATGAAAAGGAATCTGTACGCCGAAATAATAAATATACACAAAACGGAATCGATTAAGATGTTGACCTAAGTTCATTACTATATAAATATTGCAAATTGCTAAAACCGTTGTCATTCAAAGATATCGCTATATTAACGCAGCATCAACGATGACACGATTTATTTTAAGCGCTATCATAATTTCTTTCATAGTCGTAATCGACTGTCACGGTGATTTATTGTTTATTTATTTATTTTTCATTTATGTATATTAATTAAGCTAATTATTAATTGTGTTTCAGAGCCATGTTTTCTACGTTTAAATTCGGTTGACGGTCCGTTCTTCGCTCCATTTTTATTAACGCCGGAGAAGACGTTATATCCTGTCAAAGATAATGTGATCAGAATCAATCACGGCAGCGAGGTTATTGTGACGTGTGAAAATAATTATTTGAAAGAATTCGACAAGGCGAGTAATGTCACCGTTCTATGTCAAGACGATACTTTGATCACTGCGGATAAAAAAGCGGTTACATTTAAAAAATTGGGATGCGATTTGCGAATAATCGAAGAAGCACAACACAGCGTCGATCAATGCAACGACGAGTACCGAGGAATAATAAATTTTTATTACGATAACGATAAACAAGCGTATATTAAGCTCGCTGAAGTATGTTACGATTATGCGAAGAACAGGAACGTGTTTGTGCGTACGTACATGTCTAGTGTATTTCCGGCATCCGAAATGTTGATGAATGTAAAGAGATTGTCGAGCAATACCGATATCGGACATCGCATCGCATTGTTAACCACATATAGAGCCGATAAAATTCGTAATAAATTGGTTAAAATAATCGGAGACGATTACAACGAGCACATACATACATTGGAAGCGGTTAAAATGTTACCGAAGAGTTTATTTAACGGACAATTGGGCGATGTGGAAAAATTCCCGTCGAATAACGTCGCACTATGGAAAACTGTCGCCGAAGGAAATTGGAAGAGAGTGTTCAACGATGTGCAAAATTTTTTGAAAGATCGCAAAGAAACTCTGGAATTTATTGTCGGCACGGATGGTACTGCTCATTACGGTAATAATAAGATATATTTGGCCGATAAGGACACTGTGCCGGTACCGATGTATGCTTGGGTCGTGTTGCATGATAAAAAAACGCATAAAGGCATTGCTATAATGACGTTGAATGATCCGTTTGCAGAATCGTCGACAGAAGCAGTCATATCCGGTGAAAATATGTGTAAAAAAGTACCGTGGTTAACGAGTCTGTTGAAAAATAATAATTTCAACAGACCCGCCTACGGCTCTACGTTCTGCTGTGAGTTATCGAGATTCAAGGCATTTTCGGTTGAGAATAAGTCTTGGTATACAAAGGATTCCATATTGTTAGCATAATTTAAATCGCCGAGCAATACTCATGTCAATCTATAAATTTTAATTATAATATAAACAGAGTTTAATAAAATCATTTGCAAATAATTTATATATAATTTCATATGTTCCTATTCTAAAAACTGTTATAGCATTTTTTTACTACATTTCAGATACGAAAAAAACACATTATAATCACATCTTCATGTAAAAAAAACTAAGGTCAACAGTCGGGAATGTGTCTTAGATTTTGCCAATTATTTTAATGATATATGTTGATTATACATGGCACCACTAAGAGATTTTGCTTGAACGGATATCAATGTCTCGAAGAATCCTTCTTCAAGGACAATTCTTCTACAGTCTTCCATTAATTCAGCTGTCTCAAGAGCTGTTATGTAGCTATTCGGCTAATCACTGGTTTGTTATCCCTGTCCTATCCTTTTCTTGAGCTCTCACCTCTGGTCAGCGTCTTGAAGTTAAGACACATTGTTTTTTTTAAAGCATCCATTCTATGTCTCTGCTTCCTTGGTAATGCAGTTCACTTCATATAAACAAACCAAGAAAGCTGTTGATCTTAGAAGATTTAATTATATACAACCATCCCTCGCTTAACACGGAAGATAGGTTCTGCTAGATCACCGTGTTAACGAAACCGTGTTAAGCGAGACTAACAAATGTATGAAAAAGAGAGGATACGTTCTTTTATAAAAATATTAAAGGAATAGGTAGATAGAACTGAAAATTTATTAAAACATATGAACATAGAAAAAAGATATTTATTGCAGGTGTACCATTTTTTTTTACATTTAAAATGGACAGTTGTCTTCCAGATTAACCCTAACCATTATTCTTGGAAATTCCCGCAGCTGTGCGCACGTCTACAAAGCATGATTTATTAGAAAAAAAAATTTTTTTTTCCAACAAAACTGAAACCGTGTTAAATCGAAACCGTGTTAAGCGAGGGATAGGTGTAGTTATATTTAAGTACAGGTATTTAAGTTTCTGAAAAATTATGTGTTAAGCAAATTTGAGTCATATGGTCATCAGAAAAAGGGATTAGGTTAAGAAAATTGAAGAAAATGAAGCGAATTCTTTTATTAAAACAATAATGAATCAAAAATAGTATACAATGTCGTCTTACTTATTAATATACGGATTTTGTGATGTTTCTTTAGCATCTTTCAATGCCAAATAAAAATATGTTTTTTACAATCATGATCTTTGAAAGTTTCATTGATAAACTTAAAAAGTTCTTTCTTTTAAAAACCTAGCTAAATTCCTTCCTGGGAGGTGTGCCTCCCAAGGGAGGCATGACTATTATCGGGTGCTGAAATTTTTGCTATCATGATATCTGGGTCCACTGTAAGCTTCTCAGAGCAGATCTAGTGTCTAAAAATATGAGCGAAAAACTTAAGAACATTTTTTTGAGTTATAAAAGTTAAGTCTGTCCTTTGAGAACTAGGGTGTTTGGAAAGTTGTGTAGAGATATGGAAGTTAATTATACCTCACTTCTGTAATATTGTGAAGTTCGCTGGCTATCTCACGCAAAAGTGATTATTTCAAAGACTTTGATTTCTCAACGTTTTTTGGTGGATATTTAATAAATTTATCGATAATAAATATGACGAATTGGAGCTGACAACCATTGAACAGGAAAAATTAATAGAATTATCATGCGATAAATAAAAATGTTCAAAATGAAACCTTGAATGAATCTTAGTATAATATAAAACTTTGTATCGCAAAACAATGCATATAATTCCACTGTTTGTAATGTCTTATTTATGAGAGACGGGATTTTCGGCACTGGCTGCAATGAAAACCAAACATCGAACCAGGTTAGTAGTCGAAAAATGATATGAGTGCCACTTTCCACATTGCCCCCAAGAATTAATAAACTTTCCCTTAAAACCCTCACAATTAAATTTTGATGCAATAGATGTAGTGTTGGTTTAATTGATTCAAAATAAATATATGCGTCGTCCGTACAGGGGCCACTGGTGGCCTTGCGGTACTGAAGAAGTTAATGAAAAAATCTAGTCGTTCGCGATCATGGTTTATATTTTTTATCAGCAGTGATGGTGCAGAAGTATGATTTTCTCTAGTTAAGCTGTCATTCCTAGTCACTTCAAGGTAAGTAAATACCACTATCCGTGTTCCCATCTCAATCACATCTCTACATCCTCAAGCAATCAGTCTCAGACCGTAGCATGTTCAGGTTTGTACTTATGTCGTTTAATCAATGCTAAACTGCAAACAATGAAACCAATTTGGAGGTACGAAGAAGAACCATGCTGACAAACCGTTGCTACTTTAGACTTCAAAAGAACCTACGATCGAGATTCAAGTCAAGCTCTACATGACCCTCATCAGGCCCGTCCTAACATACGGATCTCAATGTTGGCCTTTCACAAACTAAGATGAGCGACAACTGGATATCCTGAAGAGGAGAATTCCGCGATTAATATTTTGAGCTGTATTCGACGACGGAGAATGGCATATCCGAAGAGAAGGATGTTGGATGAGGCTGGGGCTCTACAATAGGGCTGTTGCGCCTATAATGATGAATCTGAATTGTACAACTAATTACTCACTTCCATTTATTCTTGAATATCTTCATTATTCATGTGATATATTTGCTGATGGGTAAGATAACTTGAAAATTAACTAGCGTCATACCGGTGTGACAACTGTCAATTCACCGTACACGATTGCGATACTTGCCGGAAGCTTTGTGTAAAAGTTATCAAGTTGAAGGGGTTAAGGAGTTTCTTTTGGGATTGGGAGAAAAAATATGTACATTATTTTTGTGCCAGTTTAATTATTTGTGCAGGTTTTAAGGATGAATAAGAAGGAAAAGTATGTTTATCATTAAATCCAGTCGATAATAATCAACGTTATAACGTTTGAGTGACGGAAACGTTAACACCAAATTAAATACAAAATAAAATTACAAAAAGGATGTTTATTGGCAAATAATATGATACAATTCCTTATACATTTATCTTTTTTTTTATATTTTTATTCATCTGGAGCCTTGCAACCACGTGAGTCTAAAAATATCAAAGCAAAAAGCACATTGTAAATTTGATAATAAAATTGATTTTAAATTACATATTAAATCTCACAACTGTTGACTACGACCGTAGTAAAAAATCTATATAAAAAGATGTAATGATACATGACATGGACATGCCTTTTTGGTTACATGTTAATAAATGGTAACGAAGAATCTCACTTTATATTTTAGAACGAAAAAAAACCATGTCGTGTCATCTCCCGGGTGATGGTGATAAAAAAATATGTCGAAGTGAAGAGACGCAGAATGCGTCCCTGCACCTCCTAAAGTATAAAAGTTATTTTTTCGTCGGACATAATAAATAAATTACGAACTATTCCAGTTTAACTATACAAAAATTTTGCACAGCTCAATAACGTGACACATCACACATTAATTTAAACTCAATATACAACAACAAAAAAAAATTAAGATTAAACTGAAAATTCCATAATAATTTCAAGAAAAATATATAACCGTCAAACGTAAGCGCGGACAATCCTTTGGTGGGGCAGCAGTGCATTTCGACCGAGACGTTTAGGAACATTTTCAGCTCTGCGTCGAGAACAACCGTCACATATCATACAGATGTAACGTTTACCGAATTGTGATTAATAATAATGATTGATATAATTACGCACTAATATAAATTTGAGCAAAATAATAAACGCAAGATTTTATTATCGATCGATCGACGAAAAACGGCGAAAAATACAACCGACATCGCATCCGAGTTCAACGAAATATTCATATTTCCGGGGCCGAAGATTGTCAAATGAATTTGGCACACAAATTTTACACTCACATTACATGAAAAGACTTATTTTTATAACGGTGAGGCGAGCCTTTGTTCTCTGAAGCGATATTTAAATCATTGCTTAAAAAAATATATAGCTCTCCGGCCCGGGCGTTAGCATAACAAATGATGCAAATTCATCTCGTGCATGATAAGTTGCGTAAACACTGACGTCAGGTTGTATGCGTACAAAAAAAAATTATAAAACATTTCCGATGCATATGAAAATGGAAATAATATGAAATCCCGTAGAATTACGCTATATAAAAAATAAACATATACACACGGATGTATATAAAATTATTTTGACAGAGAATACACATATACGTTTATTCGCAAGCAAACTATATATTATATACACATAAAATGGGATGTGCGAAAAATAATTTAAGAATCGTGAAGTTAAATAACGAGTCATCTTTGACTCGACTCGGATCTTAAACTGATTGTATGCATTGTTCCTTAAGAATAATTCATGTATTCGCCACGTTTAAATGAATAAATTGATACGCCGCGGAGAATAACCTCGCAAAACTGTCCAGATAAAATATTATATTAAAAAAATAAATTAACGCGGACGCTCGGTAAATTTAATATTTGATACCAACAGGATTGCCACAAACCGAAGTCGGAAGCTTAAAAATTTATGTGGCATTCCCCGATAATTAAATTTAAATGCTACGTATCGGTGCAGAATATACGGAACGGTAGTACTCCGTCGGCCGTATACGCGTTACCGTCACCACTGTCGTATTAAATAATAAAATAATATATTGGAAATATTGAGTTATCATTTTTAATAAAGCCTATTATTCATTTATACATTAAACAAAAAGAAACACCTAAGAACAGCAATTGCGACTGCCGGAGCCCGCTCGTTCAGGTCTGCGGTCGACTAATAATTTGTCTTGCGTGTCGCCGGCTTCGCGACCAGCTGTCTTCTCCAATATTGCTTCGGCTAATTCTGAAAACGCCCGTTCAATGTTGATGTTCGCCTTGGCCGATGTTTCCATGAACGGAATGCCGTACTCGCGACCGATCTGAAATAAAAAAAATATAACACAATAGAAACGATATATTTATTTTTATATTAAAACAATGCGTGATTGGTATTACGGAGTGATTCAAGTCGCCAATCACGCGTGACAAGAATATACAGAATAATATCAATCAATTGCATGACATTATAAGATCTTATACAAGAGATCGACAAAATGATGTGGTTAAGCAAAGCAATCGGAGAGTTTCTGAGAATACCTGTTCTCACATTTAGTAAAAGAAATATCTTTTGTACCCAGGATGAAGCTGTGTCAGACCGGTCCGACACAGTTCCATCCTTGCCATCCACCCACACCGCATATACCGACTTGGGGCCGGTCAATCGGTGAAATAAAAGCAGTTTTTTTCTTAAAACGTGAAAATATTACTATTTTTTTTAAGAAAGGGGAGAAGGGAGGGAGAAAGTCTTATGCAAAGCAAGCAAATGCCCTGTAGCAAATTACATTCCTTATCAGTTCCATGTGTCCAATTATTCCCTCCACCAAGACATCTCATTGAGAAATGACGGGATAAGGTAGAGTAGATCAGCGCGCAGCAGCGCCCAGGAAAGGATAGACCACAGAACGCGGACTGTAATCCTGACAGATCGCCCACACCAGCAATGTGGAGATGCTACAAGGTTAAACTCTTTAAGTTTAGCCTTTGAAATTATCATGGCCAGGCCAGTCAGAAATTGATCAATCTTCAGAAGTCTGGAAGAAACCAGCCGTTAAGCCTTGGCTCTGATATTGGCGAAGAAGGATAGGTGGTCCGCCCCTTTGGGGAGGAATCCCACCTCCTGCCACTGACTGTTGTTTTATTCATGGATCGCTGATTTTAAAGTTGCTACAGATTCACTGACAAGGTAAAATGTAGTGGCGCCGACGACAACAGGACTGTTGTTTTTAAAGCAAAATCTGACGGCCCTCAGCTGGATTGGAGTAAAAGAAATAGCGCACACTGAGGTATAGCCTCTGATAAAATCCAATTTTTCTCATGTTATGTTGATGTTAAGATATCTTAAGAATTCTCTCTAGTCCGGAGTAATCGTAGTGTCATATGGCAACCAGATAATAGATCCTGATTTGAGCAAGCTCTGAACCGATGTGTTGTATAGCATCCTCAAAAAAATAATAATTAGCTGGTCACGTGGTTGATGCGAACGAGTGATGTTGTTTGGCTAGGTAATGGAGGTAAAGAGAAAAGTTCAATATTACTGTATAGAGAAGGTCGCTTTTCGTTTGCTGAGTAAAGCTCTGTTTGGGGCAGACCTGAATATGCCCCACTGGTCTATATTTTCTACTCGAATAGAAAAATAAACGACACTTTCAACGTTTTTAAAAAAAGGGTGGGTGCACTTTAACCTCATCATGCCCCATCTGTTTATAAAGTCTTGAACCGGCCCTGGTCATAACTCATCATCATTTGCTAGCCACAAGGCTCTCAATCGCTGAGCGCATGGGCCTTACCAAACTCTCGAATGGCAGTTGAGGCCAAAGGAACCTGAGTCTCAAACATGACGTGAGGGCTCCCATTTCGTGTCCAGACCACGGGGACTCAAGCCATCTTGGTATGCGGTTTTTTGTAAAGAGTTTCCCTCTCTTGGCCATTGCTGGCATTGGATGTGGATCCTCTACCTTGTTGGTATCGGATTTTACCCTCCCGACTGTGTCCAGGCAAGTGGATGGGGGTTTGGCTCAGTAGTCGTTTTCCTCTTCTCTAAGGCGTTATCTGCTTTTAACGAGTCACAAGTGCCAAGTAAAGAGCGACCACACAGATAATATATAAATATATGTACATACATACATCTTCCCAAAGCGAGTCCCAAGTGATTATTAACCCTGTCGCGCAATAGCAATCCTTTCATTATCAAAAAGACCTCTTCAGCGAGGATCCTCTTCTTTCCTCAGAAAGAAGGAAGAGGAGCGAAAGTATCGAGGCTAGACTAATTTTTGGTCAGCGGATTAGGGTTTTCCTTAATCCATAAGAATATCTATAAACATAAATGTATATATTTTATGAGGGGTGGATTATTTTGTTAATTTATTAAAGTTTTTTTTTTGGTTTTTAGTCAACTCCACAATAATAGATGCAGGATTATGTTGACTATAATATAAAAATGATTTAGCCTTTTCTAGATCACTTCGCACAGTTTGGTTTGGTTTGTTTGATGTTGACCATCAATTGTAGGAAGTTTTGAAGGCGATCGAAATATATAGAGTAATTAACAATGATACAAGTTAAATATCAATGTATATTGAGTCATGGATAAAACCGTTTATAGTGGGTAATTGTTTGGATTGACTTATCTGGTTGCCATGGTGCTATATTTGTGAAAAGGTTATGTTTTGATGGGTACAGGACGAAAATAACGTCATATCAAATATTCATTACTTAATTATCGAAATGGCGACTACATTTCAATTACGTCAGATTCGTTTATGCGGTAATGCTGATGACAAATCGAGAGTGGCATACACGCCCATCTCCATTTAGTAAACAACTGAATATTTTTACGATAAAAAAAAAAACAAATGAATATAAACATTTGAATAATTCCCACAATGGAATGCAATGCCAAATATTATCATTGCATGAAATATAAATTTGGAGTCAAATTTATTCAAACAGAATCTTTAATCCAAAAAATCCCAGAATCTTTAATCCAAATCTTAAGTTCCAAAATCGACACCTGAGTACCTGAAATTCATTCAAAATAGTGATTCTGAGCGGACTTAAACTAATCGTGAACAAATGGGAAGATGAAAAGGATTGTTTAGCCATGTCTAGGATTAACCAAAATGTAGAGTAAGTAAAGTAAAGGATCATTACTAGAGATCAGAAAGGGTGTGAGACAAATATTTAATTCCTTAAATGAAACCCAGACTATTGGTTTGTCTGATAATTCTAAGGTCCTTCAAACAAGAGGTAAGAAAAAGAGAGGAGAGTCCGGAGAAGCTGATGAATGGAAACATATTAAACAAGATATGATGATGTAGAAGATCTACATATTGCTGATCAATGGCGAACTAGAGGGGGATCATTCCAATGAAGAATCGTCGTCATGCTCCTCATGTTATCGGACATTAATGATAAAGTTGCATTGGAGGAAAAAGACTTGAGTCTCATCAGTAGAAACGCTAATAAATAAAATGAATCGGACTTCTTCACTGGTTCTCTCAATGATTCAAGGATTCGTTTTTTTTATAAATGGACGTATACTTCATTAATTTGAGTCCTATATATCATGAAAGCTCGGTTATGCACCTTTGAGGGCCTTTATGATATATATATATATATATATATATATATATATATATATATATATATATATAAATATCATCTACGTTAGGGGTTCCCAACCTATTCCCTACATAGAACGCTTACATTTTTTTCATTAATAGTGCGAAGACGAACCATGCTGGCAAACCGGTGCTACTCTGGAAATCACCGGCATCTATGGTCAAGATTACTTTCAAGGAAGATTAAAGTCAAGCTTTACATGACCCTCATCAGGCCCGTCTTAACATACACCTCTGAATGTTGGACTTTGACAAAACAAGATGAGTGACAACTGGATATTCTATATTTGGAGCCATATTCGACAACGGGGTATGGCGTATCCAAAGCAACGAGGAGCTGTACCGACTATACAAGGATATACCGGTCACGTGTCAAGGTTGTGGGACAGTCAGCCGCTGAAAAGGCTTATGATTAACAAGCCTTCCTGTCCCCGGAGGAAAGAAAGACCAAGGCTGAGGTGGTTAGACTGTGTACAGAGGAACACTGCATCATTGAAACTTACCGGAAGATGGAGCGATGTGACGGCAGATCGGATAAAATGGAGAAGGGTGGTGAAAAAGGCCAGGGCTCTACTATAGGGCTGTTGCGCCTATGATGATGATGACACAAATGCAAAGCAGAAAGAAGATTTTCTTAATTGTAAATATGACTTAAAACTGGACCTTTTCAAACTTCCACAGACCCCCAGGGGGCTCATATGGACCCCCGATCTATGTCAACGAATAGTTAAATTGAAAGGTCATTAAATCAGAGTGGAGTTTATTAAGATTTAAAATATAAGAACATGTGAAAATATGTTGTTGTAGATGTTGAAAAAAACAGAATCGATAATCAGTATTGATACTTACGGCTTCACCCCTGGCTTTGCTAACGACTCGCTTTTCTTCCATATCACTTTTGTTACCCAAAATCATTCTCTCGACGTCTTCATTGGCGTGCTACATCAAAAATGAAACGCAATGAATAACAATCGGCAAACAATATCACATTGCAAAAAATTAAACATACCTCATCGATGTTTCGGAGCCATTTCACTATGTTTTCAAAACTTTTTTCATCTGTAATATCATATACTAGCATAATTCCCATGGCGCCTCGATAATACGATGTGGTGATTGTATGAAACCGCTCTTGTCCCGCTGTGTCCCATATTTGTAATTTAATCTTTTTGCCTCGCAGTTCAATAGTTTTAATTTTAAAGTCTATGCCTGTAATTAAAAAAAATAAATATTTTTCAGCATAATTAATTAAAACGTACAATTCGTCGGCGTATCTAATCAAACGCACGGAATTATGTACCACTCGTGTAATTATCAATTGCATTTTAATCATACATTTAACAATGCTCAAAAACAGGATACACATTTGTGATATGCAGAAAATGTTGAATAAATCACGTTGATAAGCAAATATTTTCAAACGAAACGTCGAATCGATGATTTATGGTCGACGGCAGTTTTAAAATAATCCATCATGATTAATTCCGAGGATGACAAAGTCTAATTGGATAATGAACGGCAATAATAAATTCGGCATAATGCATTTTAAGTAGATCCTATCTCGGTTTACATGCGGCAAATTGATAAAGCGTGTATATATGGCAGACGTTTGTAGCGTAAAGCTGGCAAAAGATGATGACGATGATGGCGTCCATATAATATATTCATTTTAATTAAAATCGTCACGACCGAGTTTATCTATAAATGTGATTCAGTTCCTAAAATAGAGCATATAAACATAAATTGAAGATTTAGCCGTTGTCGATAAGTGCACAATGAATACAGTCAGCCCTCCTATAGCGCTCCTTTATACAAAATTCCTTGTCAACCAAAGAGCATTTGACCTTTATTTCGCTCGGCAATGTATTATAGATTTATGAAATATCTAAATTGATTATAGGAAACAAAGATTTACAGGAAACGTTATATGAAGGTTGACTGTATTTTCAGTATTGTTAGAATTTAAGATCGTATTCAATTAATTAAATACTAATTTTTATATTATCCGAACACATGTGTTATTTAATCGACGTATGAAATTTGACACTCGGTCATCTGGTCGACTTGACGTTTAGATAGAATCACGTAGACGTGCGTTTTCTGCCAGTTATCATTCACGAGTCGGTCGGTTAGCCGCAGTTAAATTTAATTATGATATAATTAATCCATTAGATTGGTATTCGTTAGGGCGTGGAAATTATTTCGTCAGTGAGTAAAAATTTTGAGGTTTTTAATTAATATGATGGAATTATTATTATTAGCGTAGCGCACATTTTTTGCGTTGCCAAAGAGAATTTATTCACCGATTTGTCCGCCGTCATAATTTGACGACTTATATAATGCTCGGTGAACTTTTGTTCAACGATATTCGACAGCGTTTCGTCTGATAGTTATGCTTGGTAATTCCACTATTGCTCACTGGATAATTAGTAAGCAATAATGATAATAATTGGCGTATTATTATGAGAGATTATAATAAAACGGGGTAAAGTTCGTTATATCTGCGAATATAATCAAAAAAATTGACAAAAAATGTAATGCTCGTCAAAAAAAATAATAATTTATAAAAATAAATAAATAAATGATTTAATTTGAAGCGTGCATATATTGAATATTATAAAAATTAAATTTTTATCATTTTTTATGTGAAAAAATATTAATTAAATGTTTGAATATATGATTTTTTACATCGTCATATCTGTGACTAGGAATAAAAAATGATGTCTCATTATAGTATAGACTAAATAATGCGCAATAAATGTCTGATGCCAATATTCAGTCACAAAAGAAAAAATGGCTACTTTATCATTGCAAGTATTATAAAATAAAATGATGCATCACACATTGCACAGTAATGTGATTTACGTTACTGGGATTATATTTGGAAAAATTACATTGTACAAGTCGTTTTGACATGTTGAAACGTTTATAGCTGTCAAAATTCTATTGTCCTTGATTTTGGAAATTTTGATATATTTCAATGGGATTTTTTTATGTATTGCGCTTCGGTAAGTTTAATAGAGGGTCAATGTTCGACGAAGGGGGCGAATGCGAGCGCGAGGGGCCGAGACTGGCGTCGTATTATCTCGCTCGAGGTCGAGGGTTGGGTCGCGGGCGCGGCCTACCGATGGTGGAGATGAAGGTGGTGGTGAAGGCGTCGTCCGAAAAGCGGAAGAGGATGCAGGTTTTGCCGACGCCCGAGTCTCCGATGAGCAGCAGCTTGAACAGCAGGTCGTACGTCTTCTTCGCCATGGCCCCCACCCGGCCCGCGGCTGCTGCGGCTGGCGGCCCTGCTCCCGGCGAGCAGGCTAGCCGCCTTGTATTCGTCGCCTTAGCCCGGGGTTGCTTTGCGCCGAGCGAACTTTTGTTATCTTGCACACTCTCCATCGAACTACACTTCACTATAACATAAACAAATATCACAATAATATTTTTGCGGTAAGGCGTCAATTCATAATTACCCCTACTTAACGATTAATAATAAACTGGCAGCACCGAATTTTAAAATAAATTGTAACGTCACTCTTAGATTTTTAGCGTGTTAAAATATTATTATATACAATATAAAACGTTGAAATAAAATGTAAACTATATACAAATGCACATCTCTATATGCATCGAACTCCGTTACAACTGGATTACTATCTAGATATTGAAATATCATTATCTTATGTAAACACCACAGTAAGATTATACATTAAAATAGGATAACATGTCTCATTATAAACAAAACTATATTTTTGTATCTTTCTGCCAGATTCAATTTAATTGATTATTTTCCCTTTTTCTAAGACCATTTGATTGTTTTTATTTATTTATAATTAAATCTAGAGACAAATATGATCTGTAATTTAAATTCTGGAGTATACAGTAAGAACAGTAAATTTAAATGGAGTTAAAAGTACCTTTGAACCTCAATATGTAGCACCTCTATTTAACTAATTATTTTTATTTATATATAGATGAGTTGTATTCGTCGTCAGAGTGGCCAAACTCCGGTGGGTTGGTCATGTGTCAAGGATGGGGATCAATTAGCCGCTGAGAAGGCTCATGGTTAACAAGCCTTCCTGTCCCAGGAGGAAAGGAAGACCAAGGGTGAGATGGTTAGACTGTGTACAGAGAGACACTGCATCATTGAAACTTACCGGAAGATGGAGCGACGTGGGGGCAGATCAGATAAGATGGAGAAGGGTGTTGGATGAGGCCAGGTTTCTACAATAGGGCTGTTGCGTGTATTTTGATGATGATGAAATTAGGTGAAAGAAAATATAAATCAAACATGAAAATTTTGGAATTAATATATTTTACATCATTTGCATATTTCGTTATCATTAAAAACAATAATAATTACGACGGTATTAACATCCATCTGCATTTATATGTATCGTAAATTGAATTTTATGTATTAAATACAATCAACGAGATCTAAGAGAATGTTAACTAAATATAGATAGACGATAAATTAAAATAAGATAAGATAAATTCATAAATGAGGATCTGATAAATAGATTAGAGTCCCAATCTATGCGGCGTTCGTCTGGGCGTCGACAAGCCAGGAGTTGCCACCTCCTGTTTAATCGGCAACGCTTGATCTTTGATACGCTTCTCTTCGGCAATTTGTTTTTCGGCTTCTTGCATCTGATTTTCCATCTCTTGTAAATGTACGGCCGCTTGTTTTCTCTTATCTCGCCCAGATCTATAAATTAAAATGATATTCATGTAATATAAAGATTATTTGATGGGATAATAAAAATCGGTGATAAATACCGTCCGGTCTCTTTGACTGAGAAAAACATTGGTCCAAGCTCGGCGAGCCAGTGACCGTCTACGGCTGTTACGCATTGCATGTACTCTTTAGCCGTCATAACAAGTTCGTGATAAACGACATAATCGGGACTTGAACCTAGTCCGAACAATGCAGACGTCGGATGCAAATGACACGGCATACCGGTTCGGCAATTTACATATTCGCCGATACCCTTTAATCTTGCAGCTTGATGGAAATAAGCTAGACATAAAAAAAATATATTAAAATCAGATTGCATAAAATATGAAAACATAAAAAAAGTATAATAATTACCGGAGCAAATACATTTCCGTATGATATCCCAATCGGTGCCGCAAGATATTAACGGCATTTTATGCTGTTGTAATATATCACGGAGCTGTTGTCGAATTTCACGCACTTTTCGCATGGCTTTAGCGTGAATGAAATGATCCGTACACCAATGCGACGAGTAACTGATAAATAAAATGCATATTAATATGGATTTAATTCGTTATATACGAAAATATAAATAAATAGATTACTTATTCGTTTTCCATTGATTGTAAACGTGGAGTAACGTCAAATGATCGGATTCCGGTACTTGAAACTTTTCACGGACACCATCGGCCTCTTCCTCTCTGCCTTTCGGACGGTAAAATATCGACGGGACGGACAACATAGATACTGAAAATATAAAAGTTATTATAAATCCATGTCATGTTACATAAAGTTAGCCTGCTACGGAAAACAATTTAATTTAATTTATGGTACCAGGTACCGTTTGCATGTTTCATGTTATCCGGTTATTGAAATGTATAATTTTATAATGTACCGCAGAGATAATCTACGTTATAAATATATAAACGGAGCATAATCTATATCGATCGTTTTGCATTTAAATAAAAATTTGTTATAGATATTTACCGATGATGAGTACATCCGAACTGCATCCCATGTTGGTGGAAACAATCAACATATGACATTGCGGCGGATCCAATGGAAATTCAGCCATTTGTCGACCGAGCGGTGTCAAAGCTCCCGTATGATCGAGTGCGCCCAAGATCCATAATTGATACATGGAATTCAGAATAGTATCCTACGAAAAAAACATTATATTAACATAAATTGGTTTATTGAAATATTTCAAATGATCATACTTGCGGCGGAGGATCCATGAAATGAAACTGCAATAAATCTTCAACGCGAAGACTCTTAAGCAGAAGGACGGTGTTGGCGAGATTGGTTCTCTGTATTTCGGGTACGGTCGTAACTAACAGCTCGTCTTTGTATTGGCGTTCGGTGTAAAGCCTGAACGCTTGACCCGGTCCTGTACGACCGGCTCGTCCAGATCTTTGATTCGCATTAGCCTGACTGATCGGATAAATCTAAAATGGGATAAAACATATGATTAATATTGATACGAATACGAGGTTTGATCGAAAATGGGCGTAATTTTAGTATTTCTAAAATAATCGATGTTGATTTATGAGGCACGCGTCCACAAAGTAAGTTTCCCATTCGTCCCACAGCTAGTAAACCTTATATTGTGACTAATGACGTAGCATGGTGCATGCACTAACGGCACTTCTATCATTCTTACAGTAGCATCGTTGCAGCTGTTGAAGATGGAGGCTCTTATTCCAGCTCCAGTTTTATCGTTTTATGGACCCTACGACATGAGCAAACAGATTGTGAAGATAATTTTCAGCAGGTCAACAGCATAATAAGAAGCGCAGTGGCTTGACGGACACCAAGTCTACGGCAAGATTTCTGGTGAGAGGTGTTAAATCATTCATCCTACAGCCCGAACCTCGGTCCCATTAATTTCCATCATTTCCTTCTCAAGAAATCCCTGTCCAGTCAGCGTCAGCGTTTTGAGAATGATATAGAGGCAGCTTCTACGACACATGTATTCAAAAGTTATATTTTGAAAATAATAGCTGAACACTGCAATAAATATTTCCATAATATTGTATTTTGTTTCTGTAAACGGCCTCAGGGAAACTTACTTTGTGGATGAGCCTCACATATAAAATAATTGTTTCCCTCAAAGAATTCCATCATACATTTCTGGCAGTGCTTTTTCCAATCTTCAAAGCACTTCTGAAATGCAACTTTGGGTATGGAGCTTGACTAGGTTCAAGCCCCATCAGCGATTTTGTCTTGATGTTGGCAAAATGTCATCTTATCATGTTTTTTAGCTTTAGGAATATGAGAAAGTCACAGGGGGTCACACATGTCTGATGAGTACAGCGACTTAGGGATCACAGCCATGATAATTATTTGCCAAAAATTCTTTCCATATTTTCCAGAAATAAAAAACTAGTGAGATAGTCATATGAAACCCCAGGGGTCGATTTCGACTTGCAGATCGATGCCTTGTGATCGGAGCCCATTTACGCTGGATTAAGCACAAACAAAGGTGTATTTTAGAAAGGGATATTAGCAGTTCTCGCTTCCGAAAGATATTCCTGTTTCTTATCCTACATTATAGGTCATCGCAAGACAGTTTTGATAGCTTTTACATCTTCATACCTTGTGGAAAGGGGTTTTAGCGCGTTTGCCAATCTTCTTACGAATAAAGGAAATCGGTTGCAAATCATTGAGCGTGGAGATTTACGACTCCATCTCACAAATTTGAATCCAAATATTGAACAATTGCTAACGAAGCATCTGGTCCATCTCTTTCATTAACAGCATTATTTGTGTAATAATTTTATGTAAGAATTTTACTTGTTTCTGGTTTAAGTCGTTCCAAATCCAAGCGTTTAATTACATTTTGTGTCTCAAAGGTATAAATAAAAATTATATAAAAAACCTGATCAAAGTGAGCAGAATTGGGTCAGCTATCTCAAACAAAGTTAATAAGTTTAAAAAAATTTAATATTAGACAGACAGGGAGGATCATCCGAAAACAAAAAGAACGGCAAAGGTTCGGTAAGCATTTAGTATGGGCTACCGATTCAAAATTGGTTAGAAACAAGTGTACCAATATGATAAAAAATAATTGACAGCTCGACTTAGTATACAGTAACAAAAAACATACCTGCAAAGCGTCCATACCGATCCTAGGATTGTAAACCTTCAATTTACAATAGCCGGAATCAATTACATAGATGATACCGTCAACCGTCAACGATGTTTCTATAACAAAAAATTATATTTTGTCAAATCCGATTAAAATTATATTAATAATATTTAGAAATATGCATTTACCGGCAATGTTGGTAGCAACGACGCATTTCCTGATGCCGTCTTGAGATTTTTGAAAGATTTTCGCTTGCAAATCCGACGGTAATTGTGAGTAGATCGGCAATATCGATAGAGGCGGAGCATTGTCGATTTCAGCTAATCGTTCAGACAGTACCTGTAAATTTATCAATAGATGTCTCTATTATTAAAATAAAAATAAGATTCTACACTGAATATGTATATATTATTCAGATTAAGATTATAAATAATTTAATAGTATATAGAAATAATTTAATATTTTTGTTGTATGTATTCTGCTTCTGAACGGGTTGAGTGCAGAATTATTGATTCCGTTGTATAAATGCATAGATACGTCGATGTAGCACGGAACCGAGAATGAAAATAGCAGTGATTGTTTTCATAAGGTTTCAACGTTCTCAGTTAAAGGTCATTATACTAAAATCATTATTACCACATTCTAAGTGTTTAACGGTAAAATTGCTTACATCACACGTCACTTCAATATCTTCTTGGCCGGGCATGAATATCAAAATATCGCCGTCGTTCGGTTGCAGATGTATTTGAAGCGTCTGAAACATTGTAAATAAAACATAATATAATTTATGGCGATGGATCGTGATGTTATATGAAGTGAATGATGATAGTTTTACCTGTTTTACGGCTCCATCGACGTAATCTTCGCATACATTTTTGCTGAAGAAAGTCTCGACCGGAAACGTTCGTCCGGGAATCGTAAATGTGGGCACATTGCCGAAGAACGACGAGAATTTCGTCGAATCCATAGTCGCAGATGTGACGATGAGACGGAGATCATGACGGCGAGCAACAACCTGCAATAATTTATTTGTGCAATTTAAAATTGGCAACTAAATATCGTGTCGAGGTTGAGAAAATACATTTTCTTCATATTCCACGGGTATTGGCACAAAATTTGGCCGGGTATTGGGAAACGATTGATATATGTACGTTTAAATTGGGTCGTTCATATTCATACTTTGTATCAAAGATATAACGTAATAATAAATTGGCGTTATATAATATGATAACTTATCAATGTGAGTTTTTTTTATATTCTAATCAAACGTTGGAGAGCGATTCTTTTTAATTATCTATCTACGCTGAGCATTTAGTTTCAGTTTATTTATAGGGTATATCTCAAAATGATTAATGAAAATAAATCTCAATCTCTTTATAAGTTGATGTAATGGAATATTATAATAGAAATTAATTGATTAATATTTAAGATTTTCTTTGGCGTTCAATCATCGAGTCAGAATGAAATGTCAGATTAAAAATTATGATGGAGACGTATATATTGAAATTATTATAAAAATGGTATTATCAATTTAAATACCTATTTACGCAACAATTTTTTTTTTTACTAAAATAATAAATCAAATGCATTTTATTTACTACATACACAAAATCGACTCAAAATTTGTCATATTTTTTTTGTTTTTGTGCACTTGTCCTGACGTATATTGACATTTGTAATCATATTTGATGCTTACTTAATTGTTGATTGTCGAAAAGGTTTTACGTGTTTGAGCTCGGCGATTTTTTTACCAAAAACTATTTGTATTAGTCGAAAATGATCGCCTGCGACTTCTTTATATTCCAGAATTTGAAAAATGTTATGAATTCATGACGTTTAACGAACATTGGGGAGATAAAAACAGAATAACTGAATGAGCTAAACGCCATAACAAAAAATATCTTCCAGATTGCGAAAATTACGTTATAGAAATCGTATTTAACCCTTTATTATAAATTTACATAATTATGTCTTGTACGCGAATAAATTTGCCAATGCAAAAAAGTAGCTAAAACTCGAGTTTTATAGCAATAAGCAGTTGTCACGCCGGCGTGTCAATGGCGATTTAATGTTAACATCATGTCTGTCCAATAAATGTTATTTTATTATGAAGATGTTCAACACTTAAATCAATGAAGGACACGTTAGACTTCGTATACATTTTTTTTATTAAGTCGTATATGTGGTTGAGTCAGATCTTCGGTTAACCAAAGAAGAATTGTCTAAAATCCACAGTACAATTAAATTTAAAGCGACACGGAAAATCAAATGAAACAGCGAAGAAGCATGTGCACTTCTGCGAAGACAAAGAATGTCCAAGTCACTGCGGAAGGTTCTACCATATTCTCTAAATTGGAATGGCGTCAAGCCAATCTGCTATCATTGGCCCCGACCATGACTGAGGCAATTCTGCTCAAGGGGCGACTCAGTCCGTCAAGTCCTCCCCATTTTCTGTTTGGTAATAAGGTCGTTCGGTTATCTTCATCGATCTGGAACATGTCCATCAATTTGTCGGGCATTGGATACCCACGTCCTTTTAAGACCACCTTTTTTTGCTATATCGATGGGTCTGGTTGACGCGGGAAAGACAAGACCCACCTACGCTCCACGCATCATGTCGTATGGTGGATCTCATATGGTGAACTTGGCAAGCATCGTCCCTTGCTCGACTACAGTCTAGCATCAAAGGGCCAGGCTGAACCAGAACGAACCAAGAGCCACATGTAGTCAACTCCCACTACCCATTGTCCCAGCGATAGCTGATCATCCGCTTCGTCATAGATTCAACAACGTACGAAATCATCTTCTGAACACATGGAGCCTGACAGAGTGTATTTCTTAGCTTCCCATTTAAGTGTGGTGACACACAACTGCCGGTACTTATCAGGTGGACCACGAGAAGGACACACTACCGCTTACAGTACATCGTCAACAGGCGTCCTACAGAAATCCAGCCGAGGGTTGTCAGATTTTGTTTAAAAAAATAGATCCATTGGCGATATTATAACATGTCTAATCTAGGGCGAATCTTTAGCAACCGAATCACGCATCCACGAAGCAGCTCTTGATCAGTGGGATTTCTCCTCCAATGGTGGACTACCTATCCCTTATTTAATGAAGACAGGTTAAGTCGTAGCTGGTTATTCCCAGATTTTTGGGTCAGTCAATTTTTGATTGGACACGGCGACTTCAGGGGTAAGCTAAAGAGCTTAATCTAGTAGAATCTTCGCACTGTCATAAGTCCAATCGAACACATTCGGCTAGTCAGCGATATAAGATGATAAAGGACATTTGAGTAACTAACATTTTAAAATCACGCGTTGTAAGAAAAGCAAATGCTTTTATTGCAACTTTCTCCTAACTTTCTGATTACAGTCAACTCTCCTATAGCGCCGATGTATAGACTATGCTACAGAAACCCGCTCTATAGAAGACTAGGGGCATACAGCATTTTAGGTTAGGTCTTTAATTATTGTTTTGTTGTCAACTAAAAGCCATCGACTTTTATTTCGCATGGTAATGTATTACATATTTACGAACTATGTAATTTAACCTTGAAAATTTAGCATTTTGTAGAGAACGCCGATCTAGAATGTAGCACTATAGGAAGAACTGCCGCACATGCGGCTCTCTAGCAGGAGGGGGTCGACTATATTACATTTTTAGGCTCATAACGCACATTTTAAGAGAAACACGTATTCAAAATGAGTCCAATTGTTTGGATTCTAGGAAAAACTAGAGAAAACGATAACAGAATATTATTTTTCGATGGTCAATTTTCTCGCGCATTATCGCAGATCGACGTCAAAATTCGATTATACCGGATTCGTTCGGCCATCAACAGGCTTTTATGTTTGTTTGACGCGTTTGACAAGTGCGTCAAAAATTAACACACAGCCTTGTCGATTGTGTTAATAGCCTTGCAGAGACCCAAGAAGATGAGCGTATGAATCATAGCTGGAAACCGTGAGCGCCCGCAAAGGAAAATCGAATGCCAATGCGGTTGTTTCAACTAGTCGAGGGATAAATCGATGAATGAAATCATTTAGAATGATCTATGGACCGGCGTGCCAAAGATGTATAGGGTTACATCTGGTTAACCGCGAATCGTGACGTGTGATGCTGAAGCACACGTCATGACACGGGATTAGTTCTATATTTAATTCCAAGATCATGTGAGAAAAAGCACTCATGCGGTCCACGTATTAAAATATTTTAAAATATATTGCAAAAAAAAATTAAAATAAAAATTGATCTATTGCGAATCTATATTTGGCGTAGCGTGTTGATACATATTGTAATTTATGAAGATTACGGGCTATATAAATTATTTCATAAAAGAAGCCGTGTAATAATAAAAAAATGACTTATATGCCTTTGTCCACTGTTTAAATTTGCCAGATAAAAATCTGACGTGAATAACGGCATTGCGAAATGTAAATTACAACGTTAAATTGTGCCAAAAATTTTTAATTCAATGTAATACATTGTGTTAATACAATTTTCGCGACGTCCTCAAAATTTTCATATTAATTTTTCAACACTATTGCAATACTTTCTATCCATTAGCATAAAAATAACGCGTCTCTGCCACATAGACGTGACGTGTATGTTTGGCGCCTGTTGGTCCAGACGGTTAATCTAACATTGTTTCTATGACAAACATAAAATATGTTTTCTCTATGCATAACATTATTATTCAGATAAAATAAATCGTTTTTACTCTAGTTTTCGGTCATAGATGTCATCGAAATCAATAAATTATTAATATCAATAAATGTAAATTATCAATAGAGAGGGCAATGACCGATATAATTAACCTATATCATTGATAAGGCGCTTATATTTAAAATACGGTCTCATGAGTCTTTGCGTATTTTTGTAAGGAATATAAATAAAATGCTAGTTATAATTAAATTATTTTTTTAATCAAGTACAGTGGGGTCGAATTAATTCCGAACACCCATAAACTCGAAGAACAAATGGTTACAACCCTCCAATTATTTTTTTTCTATCTTCTATAAATGTTCAGCTTATGCGATCTAAGAGTTTTATTTCAATAAATTACGCCAGTTTTGTGTAAACCGCGAAAATCAATAGCAGAAAATTATATTCAATGGATTTTGTCGTAAGGAAAATTTCCAATATGTAAAAGCTCACATAAAATTAGATAAACGAGGTTTGATAAAAAAAAAATAGGCGTAATTCTCATATTTCTCAGAAAATCCTTTTCGTTTTATCTCCTTAATGTTACAAAAACATCGTTATTTCATTTTTCATCTTCGGAAATAGGAAAAAGTTGCAGAAGGCACTTAAATAAAACAAGTGAACCTATAAGATAGCCAATAATAAAATTAGCATTTAATATATAGACATCAATGTTAAGATAGTTCTGAAACTTTTCAACAAAATTACTATTTATCTGCAGTAGACGTTCGAAAGAAATCATCATCAACATTAAAAAAAAACGCGAACTTAAGTAAATGGGTTTCCTGTCTCGAAAAAAAATTGTTAACCGAAATAAGAGAGAATATAATACGAACCGCGAATAAGGTGGTAACTAACAAAAGCTGTATTTTACAGTAAAAGACTTTATTATATAGTGTCGATATTTTCTAAAATTTAACGGAAAAGTTAGCTTATCACTAGAAAAAAAAGATATAGAAAACATTTTTGTAGAGGAGATGAACGACGTAAGCACATAACACGTTATTCAACAAAAAAACTGTAGAAAAAATGTTAGTTAATTAATTCCCTAAAATAAATATCCGCGTAAAAAAAAACATGGAACTCATAAAATTTAGGGATAAAACATAATATTCATATCAGCAATTTTTTTATCTTTTGAGGGAACTTTATTTCTTCTACTAACGGCCATAATTATTTACAACAAGTAACCACATCTGCGGGAGAATTAAAAAAGTTATTTTGTATTTTAAAGGGGTTTAAAAATCGCGTAAAATAAATCGAAGAATTGGGGATGTATATGGAAGTATCCCAATTCATCTTCTTAATTTATTAAACCTATTTAGAATGCTTACAGATGAATTTTTGAATAGTAAATGCTAGATTTACCTGGAAGAAGGGAATCGAGAGACATTTTTTCATTAATAGTATAATACATCAGATTTGGTTTTGGGGTGTTTAAATAACACTCATGTATTTATATGTAGGTAATTATCAGTATGTAGGGAAGATTAAATATGGTTTATTTTACTTTAAAATATAGATAGAACTTTATTGACGCTGTCAGTCACCGGTGACTGACATAAAATGGAAATATCATATTATGTCACTCGATTTTAAACGAAGCGATTTATCAAAAGTTGTCAAAACCTGCGTTTTTTTTGGACCTAGAAATGTTTTTTTAGTTCTTCTTCGACCTAAAAAGCAAGTGTAAATATATTTATAAAATAATCTATATATTCTTCCAAATAAGCATATTATTTATTTTTTCTATCTAATTTTTTTAAAAATAATTCATTTGATTTTTTTTGTAATAAAAGTTCTTCTCAAGAACATCATGTTAAAAATCAGGTTTACAAGTAACTGACGGAGATTATGGAGCATTTCTTCAAATTAATAACTGCCAGTAACCGGTGCATGCCATGGCGCACTGGTAAAAATCGATGTCAGGCACCGGTGACTGACACGGCACGATACGAGAATATCCTTTAAAAATGTTATATTTTGAATCAAATTTAAGTAATACAACATATCTACTATTTTTAAATGAGAATCTCATATTTTTTGCACGATTGTGTTCGGAGAGAATCTAGTGTATATATTTTAAATAAACTTTAAAATATAATAAAATCATTATGCGTTTCATTAAGGATGTTTACTAACGTATGAGAATTTCAAAAACACACAAGGTTACATTGATAACGTTCCGTTATCGAAGGTTGCCAGTAAATTCTGTTGTTTAAAAAATTGATAATGCACGAATCGCACTAGAAATAACAGGCATTGTAAATTAGTTATGCAAATTAAAACAGATGCATTGATCCGAGTATCCAGTGTCTTTGCAAGCCCTCCATTGTGATATAATAATATTATAATTTTCATGAATTTGCAACACTCGGTTTATGTAAGTGGTGTGCGATTTCTAAAATAGTTTGCATGCCCGATGACGAGTCTTCAGCGTCGTTAATATCAACTGTCAAAGCAGACATCCTGTTTTCCATATATGACGTATAATCCTACGTTGCATTTCAATATGTATAGTGGACGATGGTCGAATTAGCATAATTTTACGATCTAGCCAAGCAATTAACTAAGAAGATTAAATATTGTTCTAAATTCGCAAAAAAAACAAACAAATTCAGTATCAGGAAAATTCATTAATTTTATTAAAAAACGATAACTATATCTAGAAGACAATGGTTTTCCACAGACAAAATTAGCACAATCTTTACTCTTGTCTGTGTTGATTCTTCTCCTTGGACAATGTTATCAATGAAGTAGCACTGCAATTATTTTCATGCAGTTCATTGTGTTCAAAGTACAATTCTTCAGCTCACATTTGAAAGCTGATTCAGAAAATTAAACCAAAATGATTTTCTATTTTAAGTAAAACATTTTAAGTCTTTAAATAAATGGATTATTCGAAGAATAAAAATAGTTTCAGTTGATATTTTGGATTTTTTTAACTAATCAATAAGACGTGTAAACGAAAAGCGCACTCGTCAAGGTCTCACCGGCGATTGAGTTCCCGCGGCACTCGTACTTTAAGTTTTAATCGCAATTGGCACATCGTACCGGATGCTAGCGAGAAAAAACTTCGCGCCTGTGGCAACAGAAGCGATTATTGTTGTTTTTTCCGCAATTGCGGATAATAAAGGTCAATGATTATTTATAATATAATTCTTTAGACTTTTTTAGTCAAATACAAAAAATTGTGACTTGTAGGATTTATATTAAAAGAGTTATTCGAGAAAAACCAAAAACTTGGGGTCCCCAATAGCGCGGCCAGGTTAATAAGAGACTCGCGGTGATTTTAGGATAGAATATTCTTCAGCATTTGTATTAATTTTAAAGCCAGTTTAGAATTTAAGTTAATTAAAAAAAAATCTTTTAATTTGTTGAAGATCTAATAATAATAATAATATTTTATAGGTTTTCAAAGACTGATTTGGGTTATGTTCTATAAAAATAAAAAATGTGTTTTAATATATAGTCAATCTTCCTATAGCGCCGAGATAGGTACCACGCTATAGAAGACTATGCACCAATACAAATTTTGGGGATAGGTTTTTTAATTATAAAATGTAAATTTAATAAAACCAAATATGTTTCCATTCACATATTTAAAATGACCGTGTTATATTTTGTTGTTAACTAAAGGGCATATTTACAAAATATGTAATTCGACTTTAAAAAATAGCGTTTTGTAGATAACTGGGATCTAGAAGGTAGCACTATAGGAGACACTGCCGAATAAGTCGCTTTATAGCAGGAAGCGATATAGAAGGCTTATTTGTAGTTCAGATGTCGGGTCATTAGGAATTAAATTGTTTTCTAATTTATTTAACAATTAAAGATATTCACGAATTATTTAAAGTAGTTAGATTATCAAGTAAAATTTATTTTAATGTTGGTCTTTAGCCTTTTTTGTTATAGATTGGACATTTTGTTTAGTAATTATCTAAAACACTTCATGAAAATTCTGCGTAAGAAGTGGTCTTCTAACCCTGAGGCAGGTCTTTGCCACCTGGATGACACTACGCGATCTCCGGTAAGATACGTTTGTCCCAACTCTGATGCCAGGACTGTGACGGTCGTCTACCAGGTTATCTAGGGTCTTCAAATACGGGTCAGGTCACCAGCCATGAGCCCGGGAGCCGAGCTGCCAACTCGCGGATTGTAACAATAATAATCAGACGAGGCTAGGGCCAATTCGTATTTAATTCACGGTCTGATCGGGTGCTACCTTCTGTAGTACACACGTCCCTAAATTCGCCTGGATAGCAGCCTGGCTCCTCATAGCTCCGTAGAATCCACGAAACCATGATTGTGCCAACCGCCATCGCCGCCACATCCAATACTGATACATGACAACACTCGACTTTATTAGAAATTTCAAATACTTCTAGGAGTAGAATGAGTAATTTTAGAAGCCTGAAAGTTTGATAGCGTAATCGTTTGAGTAGTGCTACCAAAGAGTGTAAAAAAATCCATAAAAGGAATGCGTCAGCTTGTGAACATCGTAAGAAATCGTAAAATTATTAGTACTTTGGACACATCTTTCATCGAACTAAGTATCGCCTTTTACAGACGATCATGGATGGAAAAATGGAAGGTAAATGGTGGCTGGAAAGAAATAAGCTGTCGTGGCTCCGCAACTTGACAGGTTTAGAAGCTCCAAAATTGTTCTAGTTCGCAAAAATGTACAAATTTAATTAACAATAAAATGATTTTCCAACTTATTCCAAAACAAAAACTTCTAGAATTATATTTGGTTTGAGGTTTTTCCTTACCAATTATAATTTATTCGATAATTTAATTCGAGATATTCTTATTTTGCTTTTAAATCAATATTTTGATAATAAAAATGATCCTGTTCCAATAATTTAACATGACTTATCTAATTTTCCACAATGACATTAGTCATTTACATTCAATTAGGGGATTATTACTCGAATCGTACGTAATCTTATCTTCAAATGCATTAACGCGTGTACATTCTGTAAAATCTGTCAGCTTAACCAATCAAAATTTATCAAAAGACACAACATGGTGCAGGAAATCCAGCATTAATTTACGACATGCGATGCAACAATTGTTATTATTTGCAAAATGCTAAAACCTAGTTTCACCCTGATGATGACGCGCTAATGTCTGTTGATCAAATAAATTACCACTCAGTCGAAAAACCAAATGCATGTGGTGATTTCTTGAAAAAACTAGAATCTCAATTAACAGCTACGTACGTAGGCAGTACAAGTGTGCGAAACCTGATTCAATATTAACACTGGTAAGGGTCAAAATTTACATGGCACGAAGCCATACGCGGAGCAGATTCCTAGTTCCAAACAACAGTCGCGGAGGATGATTCGAGCTGACATTGAGGATGACGCTAGTACAAATACGCCCAGATAATTATAGTGATCATATTTGCAGAGAGCCAGTCGCGTGAAAAACGATGCAATCCGAGACTATTCGCAATAAAATGTATATGGTCGAGGTTAACGCATGACTTTCTCCTCGATCTTTAACGATCGCTGATAAAACGGCCCATTAGCGGCGGAGACAAAGCCTTAGGCGTAGAGTCGGCCTAGCAACGGACGTGTTCATCCGACACATGGTGCAAGATTGACGCACATTCTTGGGCCAGTGCATCGTCATGGATGCGAACCGGGAGTCAACGCTCCGGCCATATGGTCCATCCGTAAAATGTGCGTAGAACGTTTCGGTATATGGTCGATGAGTACTGTGCAAATAGCTGCGATGGGTATTGATGACAATTAGCGCGGATGCACTGATTGTCGTAAATTAGACGAGTCAACGGCGAAACTGACCGTTTTTGACGAAAACCAGTCGACGAGGCCCTGAACTAGTATATTAAAATATGTTAAAACGTGTTTTTATACGTAACTGCAATCCAGCATTTATGTAGATCCAGGTATATGTTTTCGCCTATTTTAAAATGGAAACTTCAAGAAAATAGAGGTCATTGTGAGTAAGAGATGACGTAGAGAGCCGGTCATTAATAATACACATCGAGAAGACTTTGACATTTGATATTATATATTTTGGAGGATCTACAAAGAAATTATCGAGACTGTTCTAAATACTTCTGTTTGATTTGTGGGATATTCTTCTTCTTTTCGTGCCATGTCTGACGATGAACGTTGACGATCATATAAATAGTACACATTCTAAACAACAGTCGGAGGGACTTCAGCCAGGACGTCCTCCATCTTTCGACTTCTAATTTTCCTCGAATCTTTTGCCTTGAATAAAATATAGAAAGTCACATTACTGACTCAACTCTTAAATATTGTTATCATCATGACTTCAACAATTATAATTCTATGCAGAGACAAATCTCAAAACATGATCGGATAACTTTCTTCGTCCATTTATGAGATATGTTAAAGGCGAACAACCACTTCTTCCAAAAGCTGTGAAATAGGAAGATTTCATAACACAGCAAATTTCATCGTCGAATTTTGGAGTACTTCTGTATGGTTACGATACATAGATGTAGCTAGAAACGTTTAAATGTGGCGGTACCGAAGAAGGAAGGAACGCGTCAAGCTTACAATCATACTTCAAGATTTTCACAAGAGGAAGAACTTCTGAAAACAATCGAGTACCCTGGGCACATCATTCGTGGATCAAGGTATCGCTTTCTGCATACCATAATTCAAGGAAAAGTCGAAAGTAAACGGTGGTTGAAACGAAATTAGCTAAAGTGGTTCCATAACACTTGGTTAATAGGTCTAGAATTGTTCCAGCTCCCCAAAATAGACGAATTTATGGAGAAAAAACAAGTAATCAAGGCGCTCGAAGAGGAAGGAATCTAATATGTCTAAGAATCATTGTCATTTATGGTTTGATAATTGCAAGAACAAGAAAATTTGGAAAGAACTGGTTAAAAATAGAAGATAAACATTAATTACAAATTTCCTAACAATGTCCATCTAACTTTTTTGTATATATCTACAGATGATTATAGAAATGTTAAAACTAAATCGACCGAAAGTCGAATTATAGGCTATGCTGGGCCCTATCATCATAGGCTGGAAGCCTAATTATAGGCTTTTCTGAGCGCGATCTTTTTCGGCCAAACATACGTTTATTTAAATAGAAACGCTTATGAAATTTATGATTAAGTGTCAAAACAGACGATGAATATAGTTCTTTTAGAAGTTATCAGAAGTAAGGCAAGCATTTCAAGATATTGATGAATTCTTCATTAATATCTTGACTTTTTTTAAAAATGGATTATTCTAAGTATAAAAATAGTTCATAATATGCTTCATAATTTGGTCGAAATTTTGGATTTTAAAACTATTTAGTAGGACGCGTATATGACAACGCTCTCGTTGATGTCTCGCCGCAGACTGAGCTCTCGCAGCACGTGTCGCACGCACGTTTCACTTGCACTCAGCACATCGTACCGGGTGCAAGCAAGAAAAAACATTGCGCGCGGCGCATGGCAACAGAAGCGAATATTGTTGCTTTTATTTTTTTCGCAATTGTAAATAATAAAGGTCAATAATTATTTTAAATATTTATTCTTTGGACTTTTTTAAACAAATACAAACAGTTTATGACATGTAGAATTTATATTAAAAGCGTTATTCAAGAAAAATGTGGGTAACATCGGCACTGCTAGATTAACACTCAAGCACCTGCTGTTTTCAGGCGAAACTTACCCTAAACCCGCATCTCTTCATCGAACTTGCGATTTTGCGCGACTCTGTAAAAAATGCTTAATAACTTTTTACCTATTAGGAGATAATTTGGTCAAAAAAAAGTATTATACGTATAGTATAATTTATATTAGATTATTAGAATTTTAGATAAGAAATAAAATTTTCGGAGTCGGAATACATTACTTATTGTATTTTAGACTGATTAAAACAAATAGATACTCGCGTAGTATGGTAGGTAATTTTACCTTTGTAATAAATGTTGTGACGGGTTGTACCAAATAAATATTCCAAAAAAGTTATTTTGTTGAATGGATAAACAAAAATCTAAATTCGTTACAGTCGATGTGTAAGTAAAGCACTGGAAAGTTTTCGATCCAAATAATCTATTATTTCAAGGACAGTTTTTAGCCATAAATAAATGAATGAAACTGTGTCGAGTCAAACTTTAAAAGAAAGCCTTTTGTAGCGTATTAGATAACATGTTTCGTGTGAACCCGCGTTAGTGCGGGAGCGGGTGTTTAACCGTTTACGAAAATTTCCGCACTAACGCGGGACCGGGTCTCTGAGTGTTAAGATCCTTTTATGGTAAATTGATTTAAAGTATATCAGCAAGTTAGAGGCCTTTTAAAATTAAATTTAATCCCATTCCATTGTGGAAATATCAAGAGAAATGTAGGTGCATATTGTTTAATTAATAATTATTCCAAGAACATAACACGTCGGCCATGACTTTTTTAGGCAGTTTATATGGTAAAAACTTTGTTGGCAAATCCTGAGATAGCAACGACAAGATTCTCAGTATACATATCGGCAGTCACGTGTATATTGCAATTTATCGATTGACCGGACACAGTACCGGTATTTAGCATATCTACATATATATACAATATATATTCAAGATATCTTCGGGAGTCGCAGCAGACAGGAAAACAGAGAGAAATCAACGGCCAATTAAGAAATCTGAATGAATTTTATTACAAAAAAGTTGGATTAATTGATAGATTTCCTACAATTTTCCGTCTCGCAAAACAGAGCCGAATCGTTAATCGGTTACCGACGCGTTAAATGAAAGGAAAGCGAATGATCGGCGATCGATAGCTCGGATCCCCCGTTGGCCGACAGACAATGAAGCAATTTTCTTTAATTGTCGATCTGAGATAATTCAGCGATCCAGACCGCCGATTAGAGATGACGTCCGCCGGCGTCTGCGGCACATGTCGCCGGACCGGTTCACACCGAACCGGTCGTGTTCGATACGAATTTTCATTCAATTCGAATAATTATCAAAAAAACTAATTCACGATACGATTCTTAATGATCGGTCTGGACGCCAACTGTGCTTTGATACCGTAAATCTTCCGGAACAGTAAAGAGAACGCCGATCGGAAGTACAGCAATTCTTCGGATTATGCCGGCCATTGAATCGGACTCAAATGAAAAATCTTAACAAGAAAACAATAGACAATGATTCGGCAATTTTTTCACGAATTTATTGCGGTACGTGCAAAACATTTTACATTAAAATTGGAATAAGCAACGACCCGTAATAGGAGTTCGCTGTCGAAACGACGATATCGACGTATTATCGCAAAAATATTCGCATGAAATTTTGTATCACATCTTATATAACGCGACATAATAATTCAGACAATGTATAAGATTAGAGACAATGCGAATGCTAATTGCAAGATTATATAACGCGGTTATGCAATAGGATTCGCTTTGCATACTGATCTTGTTTAATGTGGAATTAATCGACACAGCCAAACCAAAAAGAGAAAATGATGAAAAATTATTTTTTCACAGATACAGTGACATTCAAAACGCAAACTATTACAGTTAAGATGCTGCAATAGGCTCTTTGCACAGCATGTGCGTCGATTATAAAATCGAATTTTATTAAATCTACCGAGCAATTACCAAAAAATGTCGATAAATCATCGATTACCGTAATCGATGTAATGGAAAGTTTAATGGTTTTAACAGTTTGTGTATAAAAAAAATTCCATAAAACATTAGATACACTTTTGTTTTCGTGGTTCTGCATTTTCGTCTGTTTATTTACATATAAAGAATTATTATGTGACTGAACGCATGCAAATGCATCAACCGGAAAAGTGCAATGGCGATAACAGTTCTATTTATATTCGTATAACACACGCATATAACTGAACTGTAGTATACAAAATAACTGCAATTGTTTATAATAATATAACAACTTGTGAATAACATATCAAGGTTATGTTTAGCGAACTTATGCTTGAAGTCGGCGTAAGAAAATGCATTTAACATGTTTGTATGAATCGATAATTAAGCCATTTACTATTACCATGCCACGAACAAGGTCACAGATAATATATATTTATTTTTATTTGTCGAAATTATTATGAATGTTATGTAGTAACTCTTGGCCATCTTTTATAAATATTTAAAAAATATATTGTATAATATAAAATATTATAAATATATATAATATAAAATAGATTAACCCATATTGGGTATGTCAAGTTTTTGATTTTCCCAAATAACTCTTTTGATATAAATCTTAAATGTCATAAACTTTTTGTATTTATCTAAAATAGTCTAAAGAATAGAAATTGAGAATAAAAACAATATTTGCTGCTGTTGCCATGCGCGCGATGCTTTTTTTGCTCGCATCCGGTACGATGTGTCGAGTGTGAGTGACACCTGGTGCGACCGCTCAGACTGCGGCGAGACATCGCAGAGAACGTGGATTAGTTAAAAAATCCACAATATTGACCAAATTATAAAGCATACCATGAATAACTATTTTTATTCTTAGAATAATCCGTTTAAAAAAAATGGTAAAAGATATAGATGAAGAATTCAATAAATATATTGACTTGAAATGCTTGAGGTATCTGAGATATCCCCCCCCCCCTCTCCGTCTTCGGACAAGTCTATTAAGATTTAAATACATTTCTAAAAATCCTTTTGAGGACTAACTGAATCTTGGATCAAATAAAGACGAAAAATTCCATATTCTTTTTATACATTATATATAAATTAAAATTCTCACTGAACATAGAGCAAATAGCATTTAATTGAAATTTTCTAAAATCGTGGAATTATGTACAGAGATATTTCCCGGAAAAAAATGCTTAATCCGTCAAGAAATATATAAAAAAAATATTTTAATTTATTTTAATATATTTAAATTTCTTTAATTTATTAGATAGCATATTTCAAACCATTTAAATAATTTCTATGTAGATTCTTTATAATGTATTTCGTTATCCAAGGCTTTACGACCTTCTCAAGACACTCTCCATGAATTCTTTTAATTTCCTAATATAAATATAAAATGTATCAATACAGTGGAGCCCCCAATTACACTACTCCGAATTACGCGCTGAGTTGAAATATTGCCGCAAATCCCCCAATTGCGCGGTCGCATTCACATACAGTCAAACGTTGGCTAGCGTCTGTGTATTCAACACACATGCCAGGCTATACGCACACAGCCGGACGGCTTCACTCCCCCAATTACACGACTCCAAATTACACGGTCCCGATTTTAGTGTTAGTGGGGGTTTAAATGTATGGTCAAATCTCATATAGCGTCAAGATAGGGAAAACGCTATAAAAATCCGCCTTATAGAAGAAAAAAATTGTTTTTTTAATTGAATTTAGTAAATTAAACATTTTTCCAGCTAGTTATTTTAAATGCTCCTTGTTCTATTATGTTATACAGTCATCACTTCTATAACGCTCCCTCCAAATCACTGTTTTCTACAAAATTCTATTATTTTTAAGGTCAAATTACATATTTGTAAATATATAATACCGAGCGAAATAAAAGTCAATGCACTTTAGTTGACAACATCGCGGTAATGTATTTTGACTATAAAAAAATAGCATTTTGTAGATAACGACGCTCTAGAAGGGAGAATTATATGCATAGGGAGACTGTCGCACGTGCTATAGAAAATCCCTCAATATCAGGGAGCGTTATAGGAGGGTTAGCTGTATATTTGCAAGAGATTGTATATTGAAAATTGACGATAAATTGACAGTCAAGAAATAGTATTTTTTATAAAAAATAAATCTGTTTAACATTTCTTAATTGTATATCTAAATAATATTGTTTATCGCAACACTCTGTCTCGGTATTTATATCGGTACATTTAACTGTACGATTTATCTGAAAGAAAATTAGATCAATGCTTAATGTTCAATTATATTCTACTAATATAAAGAAACATCGATTAAAGTCGTTAAGAACAACTTTTTAATACATCTGATGCAACTGAATCACCGAAAATAATTAATACAGAATAAATTAACGCTTTAATAACGGCCCTGATATTAAAAATATATTTAATGAAGCACAAATTACTCGATTTTCACTGTTTCGTTTTAATACGTTATGGTTTTTTTGGCAAAAAATGTTTAGATGACATTTAATGCAGCTGAAAATCGTATCCATAATAATATTTGACTATAGTTGGACAATCTGTAGTCAAATACTAAAAAAAAATATCTATGCTCCTCTTTACATGTACAGTGGAACCTCGAATAATGAGTAATTCGCATAACGAGCAACACAAACTGAGAAAATATGACTCGCTTAACGATCGACGAGGAGAAGGGAAGAAAGCAACAAACACATTATTTGTCATTTTTTGTGCTTTAAGTTTTAAAACAACCTTTGCAAAAATGTACACGAAGAAAAAACCGCAAGAAAATTGTCATAAAAGAAATAAAATAGCCGTGGAAATGAAACGTAAAATCATTGAAAAAGGAGAAAAAGTCCCATTCTCTGATAGTTATAGAAATATCACATCCACATCGTTAACTGCCTAAATAAGATTGAAAAGGAGTAGGGAGGGCTTACCAAGAGAGTTTGGAAGAAGCTTTGACTTTGTAAATGACTGACTCAAATGTAACTTTGGGGGTTTGACAGTGATTGTATCTTAGGCATAGATTATAGGACCGGTGGATAAAAGTGTAAAAAAATAACCATTGAAGTGCTTATGAAGCTGCGTTGTGTTTTACATCAATAAATTATGGAGGAGAGTCTGTCAGAGGATGAGGTAAGCAGGGAATAGTCGTGTTGCGCAATAAGAGACATGCTGAAACATTAGAAACTGTTACATCGTACATTGAGAAGCATCATCCTAATAAGGCTACAAATTTATTTAATGATAATGCTGTGTCACTTTTTCACCAAATTTTGAAGTGACGCCAAGAATATGTCTCTAGACAGCTTTCTAGTGAAAAAAGATATGTATCATAAATAATAAACTAATTATTTCATTTTTTTTTTGTTTACTGCTAATCGAATTTCCATTCGACGTTGTTTCATTCCGTGATAGAAGAAAAGATAAAGATGATTCACGCTCCTTAACAATGTATATATAATTTTCTTTGAATAAACGTGATACATATTTTTTTATTAGACATTTACATTAATTTAATTATCCTAGCCGTCTAGCCGGCTTCCGAGCTTATCGCTACCTGACCCGTATTCGAAGAGCCTAGATAACCTGGAGGACGACCATCACAGTCGTAGCATCAGGGTTGAGACGTGGCGATAAATCTTATAAACTTACGAAAAACTTTTTAATTTCAAAAGCATTTCTCTCTCTTTATCCGAGCCGTAACGATGGGGTCTATTTGGGACCCCACGTTTTTGATTTATCTCGAATCTTTTAATTCTTTGTGGTCCGCGCGAATATTTAGAAAACCTTCTAGGAGAGTCCGCTCATTTTTGCAAAATAACGGTAAGAATTATAGGTTTTGTATATTAAAAATACCTCCCTAACCTTTCAATCGATTAATTAAAAAATTGGAACGTAGCTACTTTGCAGTTGTCTATGCCTTTATTAATCATCAGATCAGTATTTCCCAAGCTGTGGTGAGTGCTGTATTTAACACTTTATGAGCCGCAAGGTTTTACATCAAACCTAGCCTGGGGCCGCATGGTTTCAAGAAATTTGCAAAATATTAAGACATTTAGAAGAAATCCTATAACTTTATAATTCATACGCGTAGAAACATGAAATTTTCAGGTAATGTTGTAAATACTTACAGACACGATATTCATGTATTTTCCTAACCATTTTTATACCCAAGCAGTTAACTTTTTAGAATGGTAAAAATCATACGTTTAGAAAGAAATAAAATTCCCAAAATATTTCCATCGCTTTTAGATTATGGATGATGGAATATCTCGTAATATGAAAATTGTCGAAACATATGTCGAAAAACTTATGATATATTCAAACGAATCGAAAATGTACACGATTTCATGAATTTTTTTTTAACTTTTGGGAATCTTTAATCCACTAATTCACTGCCATCGTATACATAAATATAATATAACTGATCGGGAAATGTGATGATAATCCATGCCACCATGCATCGTATCCATCTGTGGTCAAATCTCGTAAATTATATTGTTCATGGCATTTTTTTCTGATGACGAAGTGTGGGTATGGATTTCACGCCAAAAGGCGTGAACGGCTCATAACGCTTGGATACAAAATCACGCCAAAAAGCGTGAACGGCTCATAAAGTGTTAATATGTATTCGCTTTTACAATCGCTCGGGAGATCCGAAAGAAAACGTAACACAATTTTCGCGAGAATAAAATTGAACACACTTTAGATAACTTCGAACAGACAAACAATAACGTCAACAAGCTAACGAAAACCTTGTAAAAGTAGTTGATTTGTTGACGTATTGGTTGCAGTAGTATTTATTGTATGTGTGTATAATAAAAAAATGTTCCGACCCATACGCCACTGATCACTAACTTGCTTGGATGGTTTATGATGAAAGTATGGCCAAGTATCCTATATGTATGAGATTATGAGACTCGTTTTGGGCAGATGTGCATATGTATGCCTGTGTATATCTATATAGGTATGTGTGTGTGGTCGCTTGCTACTTGTCACTCGTGACTCGTTGTAAGCAGATACGCCTTACAGAAGAGAATACACGAAAACTGAGACAAACTCTCTGCTACTTGCCTGGACACAGTCGAGAGGGTACAATTCGGTACCAACAGGGCAGAAGATGTACGTTCAATGCAAGCAATGGCCAAGAGAGGGAAACTCTTTACAAAAACCGCATACCAAGACGGCTTGAGTCCCCGCGGTATGGACACGAAAGGGGTAGCCCTCACGTCACGTTTGAAACTCAGGTTCCTTTGGCCTCAACTACCATGCGAGAGTTTGGTAAGGCCCATGCCCTCAGCGAGTGAGAGTCTTGTGGCTGGCAAATGATGATGATGATGACAGTCTGATACTCTTGGTTTAGAGTGCAAGAACATTTAAAATTAGAGGAAAATTCGAGATTACTTCAACATCAAGGGATGAGAAGTGGGTTATGTAACACATAATAATAGACCTCTTCGGACGACTCGGTTGACATGATAGACCCCTTCGGACGACTCGGTTGTTTTCAAGCCGCCGTGACGGATCGCTTAATAATAATTAATTAGGTTCGTTAAGCGAGGTTCCATTATATTTGTTAGTCTCGGTTTACACGGTGATTTCCTGACATCTATCTATGGCGTATATTGAATAGAAAAAATATAATAATTATTTCAAATAAAGCGGTATTTTTTTCCCGAAAACGTAACGGTTAATCCGTTTATTTTCCGTAACCGGCGCGGCGCGTCATTGCGCTCCGGTTCAATTCGGTCTTTGTGCATAATGGAGTATTCGAGATAAGAATAATTGCATGCGATTAATGCACGCGAACGTGAGATATGTTTTTTTTTAATTTTTTTTATTATATAGGTCAAAGTATTATGATTCATAATAATGGCGCCACGTGATGATCGTCGCGGTTTTCAAGCACGTCTCCCGCGAACGGAGCGCAAGACACGAAATGTTGAGGACAAGCCTCACACGAAGCAGTCGCGGGGTGTCTCGAAGAATGGATGTCCAAGTACGGTCAGAGATGAGAAAGCCGCATGGAGGTGGTTCTCCTTGCGACAGCCTTGTGGGCGAAACAAGATCGTCTGGTCTCGCCGGTAGGTGAAATGACAGACAACGAACCCGCGGCCGCTCCTTTCTCTTGTCGTAAATGCAGTGCGAAAATGCAACAAAAGCGCATCGCGTCCGAAGAATTGCCGAACAACATTTTTGTTGTTGTCTGCAGCCGCCGTTACACGATGTGAAAATAGCGACGAACGAGGTCGCACAATTTTCGATCGTAACATTACAATTTCGTAATGATTCGTAGTAATACTATAAATAAGATTCAGCATTCGCGGATATTATTACAAGACGGTGTCGTAACTAGATGGCCGTTATACAGATCAATGCGATGATTGACGTCGCATCCAACACAATGCGTCATGCGGGAACATGCGGAGCGATGCGTATACGCACGGTTGTGTGCGATAAATCACGTATGCATCAACCCCCTTAGCATGAAACGTATACCTATATATAATCATAAACTAATTAATAGCGTAATGCGCGTCGATATATGCGTATAATTATGAATGTTGACGCCAAAAATTTAGCACATCCATTGTTATATATATATTTTTGCAAAATGCGAGATAAAACTCAATAATTTCTTAAAATAGAACGGAGCTAGACGTATTTATATCTCAACAAATTAAGCTCCGAGACAGAAAACACAAGGGGGTGGGCCCGGGGCACCAATTACGACTACAATTTCTTGTGATAATTTCCAAAGTATATATCATGTTTAATCGTCTCGCGATGGTGACTCAAGGCGTCGCAATAAACAAGCGAAAATAAACAAACGCACATTGCAAATAATGATAATGTCAATGTTGATGTTTGTATGCCCTTTTTGTAGCCGAGTGAAAGGTCTTCCTTCGGCTAAGACCTTATAATTTTTCAAGGCAGTATCATATTTATTATACAGCCTGCACGCCAATAAATATATCGAAAAATATGTTTAATTTATATTTTCATTATTTATTATTCGTATCAACCTTGAATCCACATTTAAAATAATTCTCTCTAAAAAATTGTATTTATTTCAGCAGCGACGTCTATTATCTGATCCGTCCAGGATTTATGCGATTGAAATACATTTGCGATCGTCCTTGGACGATTTGAATTGCAAATATTGAATTTAGATTTTTTAGTTTCGCATTTAGAACTGGGCGTGGTACGCCTACTGTTACCATCAATACAGTAATGGAGGAAGACAAAACCCTGGCCAGGCGCCAGTCGCCATCAGCTCTTATGACACGACGCCATATAATATAGCAATTATCTCGAGGATGGGATAGGCGTTTGCTAATCGTCTGGCATGTGCGAAATGGTAGACACTTTGCTCATATTTTAGAATGAAAATAAATTGCTTTCACGTGTTGCATTGGCTCCATTAAGCGCCGCAACGAAATAAAATTGCAAAAGATTAATTATTACTGAATATTTAGCGGTCTGTGTTAGTAGGCAATGTTAAAAGAGTAGTACAGGCATTTCCGTGGGCAGATGACGAGCTCCTTAGACGCCTCTGCATATCAAATATTAGGTATTCATGGCGGCATTTTTTCCGAAATTTTTAAATTTCGATAAAAAGCAGTGCCAAATTGTCATCGCTCAGGATTTACCGAATGAATCGAAGACGATCCAGAACTGTTCGAACGTCATAACTGATGACGAAACATGTGTGTAAGAGTATGACGTCGAAACCAAGGTCTTAATGGTCCCAATACTTCCCGAAGAGCCAAGAATAAAAAAGCACGTTAGTTTCGATCGAATGTGAAGGTTCTTTTCATTGTTTTGTTCGATTTCGACGGCATACGGTTACACGATTTTTTGTCATCAGGTTGTATGATCAACAAGGAGTACTACCTGGAAGTTCTACTAACCGTATCGGTATATTGGGTATCTCAAGTTTTAGATTTTTCTCGAATAACTATTATAATAGAAATCTTTCATTGACACAAACTTTCCGTATTTGTCTAAAGAAGAATACATATTATAAAAATAAAAACAACAATATTCACTGCGCGATGTTTTTTCTCGGATCCGGTACAATGTGCCGAGTTGAAACCTGCGTGTGACACGTGCTGCGAGAGCTCAGTCTGCGGCGCGAGACATCACCGAGAGCGTTGTCAATTACGACTCATTTTGATTAGTTAAAAAATCCGAATGAAGCATATAACGAAAACTATTTTTATTCTAAGAATAATCCATTTTTAAAAATGTTTTCGAAGGAAATTGTAGGAAATACCCGAATTTATAGCAAAACAACTCATGAGAATTGAAAAAATAATATCTTTGTGATCATTAAGCCTCCGTATTCGCTAGACATGATCCCCTGTGACTTTTCTTTAGTCCCGAAATTAGAAAACATATTGTAGGCCGAAGTTTTAACAACTTTGAGGAGATACCATTCTGCTTTTTGTTTTATCAAAGCTTGTACAGTCAGTTACGACTTTATCCGCAATTACGACGAAAAGTAAAAATCCGTTTTTTTTCAGTTTTTTGCAAATATTCCTGAGGTTTTTGACAGGGTTTTGAACCTTTTTTACTGCAAAAACCATTTTTTATGTCCAAACGAAACCTCGGAGCTGAACCAAAAAGAAATAACGGACGAAAACTGAAAAAAAAGTTAAACAGTTATTCTTCCGGAACAAAACTGGAACCGAACTGATTTTTTTTATTAAGCGGTAACGAAAGCCGAACCCTGAAGTCCTGGTTTTAGACTTTCATTTCATTTTTTTTTATCAATTTTGTCTAAGCAATCGCAGGGACAGAGAAAGCTCAAACATTTTGGGAAAATAATAACATCCACCGTGCAATAAACAACATATCTCATTATGATCGAATGTGACGTCGTTATGTATGAATGACATATGGAACAAACTTTTGAAGCGTTATATTAACCCTTTGTGGTCCTTAAAAAAGTCCGTCAGGTCTATAATTATTTTTAACATTTTCAGAAAAAGAATTCCCTTTCGCTAATTTAGGTCTCTTTATTTGATCAGGTATCCCTTTCTAGTTAGTCATGATAGCCAAATAACATTGTTTGATTTTATTTTAATTTGATAAAAGCAATGTCGAGTCAGACTCGACATATGATCGTGAAGAGTTGATAATATGAATTTTAATAGAAATGAGGAGGTGAAAGAGATAATCAATAATATTGTACAATTTTTTCATACTGGTTTAAATGAAAAAATATATATTTTTGTAAAATGTCGAGGAACTAATAAACTACTTGATTGAGATTGAGAAAGTACAAGTTACAGAAAAGTTAAAAGACGAATAAATAAATGTTATTATGAATTTTACAAATAAAAAACAACTAATATACTACATATCATTGGTGTATTTTATTTATAATTATTTCTGTGTACGAAATTCGTCTTATGTCAAAGAAGGCGTACATTGAGAACTGACTGTATATACAATTTATGCAAAAACGAATGTTAAAAAGTAAGGGCGAAACAATACCATATTGGGATTCACCTTCGCAGGCATAAATAATGTAATGACAGATAAATTTCGCAATCGCTGCAGCGATATAATTCGCAAGACGCGAAGGAAAGATTTAATTGCAAAGACCTTTGTTTCTGGTAAATATATAACAACACGGAAATGTAAATATTTTTTCCTGCATATAATACCTTTGACTATGATGTTTATTTAATATGAGAGATTGCGAGAGAGATACGAGACGTGCAAATAAGGAAAGGGTCGAATGAATGCCAAAAAGCTGACCAAATACGATTTTTATCAATTAATATGATTTGATGTGTGAATAAACATGTCGTTATCTTAACCAGATGTTAAAAAGTTATCAATATTCTTGTTTTTTTGTACAAAATAAATTTATGATAAATGATTACATTTTTTGCATAAACAAGAAGAGATTATGTGCATGTCATTGTAATGTAAATACATTATTATATTGAGATATAAAATATTGTACATTCGATGCAATATTATTTTTAGTTGAAAACATAATTCGTCGTGTGCAATGGAATGCAGTTGTTGTTGAAAAATTCGTGTCGCCGAAAATCGCAAAAATTCCTCTGCTCCAGTATGCAAATTTTGGCGAGCGAATTCGTGAATATTGATAAGATTAGATGTAGTCGTGTCCATTATGAAGCTCGTAATAAATTATTGTCGCAAATCGCAGGTGTTTTGTAATATTGCACCGTTACAATGCACGTGCTAGTAGAGTTTGGCATTGATAACGACGATAAAACATATATTTTTTTTCCTACAAACTTATGGCTTGTTTGCGATGTTAATATTTATTTATTTATAGGTGTTGAGAAATTGATTGAATGCAATACGGATGTTGATACTTTCAGCAATAGTTGTTTAAATGAGCAAGGTTAAGATCGAATATTTAAATTTTTGCAATCTGAATTATTTTTTGTGGCGCCGACTGGTGATGATTAGAGACACTATAGCGTCAAAAAAATTCGCGAGTTTATAATTATGCATATAATAACCTAAATAAATTGTAAACTTACCAAAGATATAATTAAAAAAAAGGAAAAAAGAAATAATTATTATAGTATTTTGTGCTTTCACCAAAGCTATCACCCATTTACATTGTAGACAATGTAATTTTTGTACAAATTCTTAAGAAATATTATTAATTCAAGTATAATAAGTGATATGATTCAGATTTAATGCAGTCATATTTTTTTATGGAATTCCAAATATTCTTGCAATTCGTGACTATACTCTCTAACGGTTATGAGAATTGTAGATATTTCCAGTTTTTTTTTTCTATTTAAAATGATGATATAATAATGAACAAATCCTATAAAGACAGTACATGTAGGATTAAAACTTAATCGCGATCTTAATCGAAGTGTCACTTAATCTTGAACGATGAGCTCTAATGTAAACTTTATCTAAAATGCTTCCTAGTATTCCTCAAAAAAAATATTCAGAGTCAACGTTATTAAATGACCAAATCATTTAATATTATTTTAAGATTTTATTCAAATATGTGTTAGAGTAGTAAATAAATTCCGGTGGAGGTAGGGATGCAATAGATCTTTGTATCCACTCAGTACGATCAGAGAGTTAGAAAATGGATGAACATTCTGGAGACAAGACCCTGAAAGACGAACCTTCAATTCAACAAGTTAGATGTATGGGTGCCTCGCATGCTTAGTGTTACGAATAAATCAGAACGCATATTATTTGGCACAACTCGGCAGATTCATTTTTAAAGGGGTGATAAAAAAATAGTTACTTATAACAATATCGTCTGCAAAAGACAATGGCTTGAAAAAAGGTTTTGATGTGTGTTTGACGGGACCATTGATGATCAGGCATATTTGAAAAAGAAAAATCATGCCTATGTGTGTACTGACGGACATCAGTGTCTGTACTGACGGACATCAGTGTGTGTACTGACGGAGCGCCGTCAAAGATAGGCAGAGCTAATGGCATTACAACTTTGCTTGATTATTTTTAAATCGTCTTCTACTAAACATTAACATTATACACCAGGAGGCATGCACTGTGTGGAAAAACTTTAAATATGCAGTACGTTTGTTACCGGTTGTGAATTTTTTGAATAAAACTAGAGCAAGAGCAGGCGAAAATTCTGAGAATGTAGTAGAACTAGAATATGTTCACGGGCTTTCTAATGGAGAATTTCTACGTAGATTTTGGAAATCAAAAAACGCTATTTATACTTTTTTAGACCCAAAGAAAGAAGCTCATTATTAGATATTTGATTTGGCATTTTTAGTTGTTGTTGCTAGCCATCTCAATGATCTAAACTTGTAACATGAATAAATTACTTCCTAGCTCAGTAGATAGCAACAATTTATTTAAAATGAATTTAAAACGTTTCATCTTTCAATTAGAAATTTAGCTATATAAAAGGTTGGCGACCACTGGATGGTCTGTTTTACTACATCCACCTTACTTTCCAAATCTTTCCCGGACAGACCTCCATCGTTTCTGTTCCTGTACAGAAATTTAGAATGGAAAACCTTTCTGTTTTAGAAAGCAAGTCAAGATTGTCGAAATTTTTTCCATTCCTAATCCAACAAATTGTATGAGAAAAGAATTGATAAGCTGCTTGTAAGATGGGCGATGATGATACATAAGAGGAAAGCGATTACCGAAGCAAACCACCTTCTACTTCCCTAGACCCAGTCGGAAGGGTACAATCCGATACGTGGTAGAAGATACACGTCCAATGCCAACGAAAGCTATCACGTGTGGCCTCGAACACCATTCAAATCTGGTAAGGCCCATACGCTCAGCGAGTGAGTATCTCGTGGCTGATAAATGATGATGATGATGCTATAATCGATTAATATAAGTTTTTTACGACTCGACCTGATAAATGATGGTGGTTGTTTCTGATGCTTATTATTTGTGACTTCAATGAATTTCCTTGTAATAATTCTTATTCATCATTTCCGTGTTCCAGTTTTTCGAGGTCGTGTTTCTTTGGATTTTCGCTGATGCTTATTGAATACTCAGACTTTCAAGATCTTGTAGGTTTCTATGTTAAGCTACGTTTCAGAATCGTTATCCCCAAAACTTGCTTTCCAGAATCATTTCTTAAATAAGAGCCTTAAGCTCTAACCCATGTACTTTTGGATATTGTTCTTTAAAATGACAGATGTGATTTGTCTGGAACACATTTTCTTTCACACAACTTTCGTTGCAGTTTTCCCTATGCAATTTTCCTAATGAAAATATTTTTGAATACATGTCCAATGTCGTAATTTACGACACGATTCTCGTGTCAAAAAATGTATGTGCTCATTATTAAAAATAAAAAAGTTAAAATAGTGGCACGAAGGAATTTCCTGTTTTGCACCAACTCGCGAAATTTAATGGCGCCGGCTGCATAAAATTCAAGCTGAAGTATCGAAAATATTTAATTTAGTGATTACATTTGTAGACACTTGTAAGTACCTCAGGAATGCAAATCAAATCAAATATATACGCTCTATAAGTGCATGCTCGAAATGAAAATATTTACTCAAACAAAATAACCTTAGTCATTGGAAAAAACGTTCATAAAAACTTATCGTCGCATGGAATCTTGATAATTTTTTCTTTAATTAAAATGTATCAAAATACGTGTAAAATGTCATATAGCAAAAATATAAAGCACAATAGGAATCGAAAGTATTGCGACTACAAATTTATAATAGGCACTTATCTATTGTATGATACAAGAATGAAATAATAGTGAAATCTAGATCATGCCTAGTATAAAACGATAAGCTACGAAAGTAAAATTATATGTCAAATACTATAATTTTTTTATGAAAGCCGTTGATTAAACTTGAGACAATCTAATATTTTTACGGCATTACATAAATGTAAAATTTAAAATCACGTGTCGACGTCGTGATAATTTTTTATCATACAAATTGGTCAATGCATAATTAATATTTGACAGAAAAAAAATACATATCAACGCAAATAACAAGTTATTTTCATAATAAAAATAATCGCTGTTTATTTATAAATATGTAAATGCCGATAAAAAGAATGATACAATTGAGATGTAGGTTAGGGTTTTTATTATAATACTCATAATCGGATTATCTCAGTTAAAAAAATATTTAAATGCATATGACCTCGACGTGTTGACAATACGACTTGCATGAAATAACAGGTTTACACCAACTCGCTGTTGGCTTTACCCAGAATTGCATATATTTATTTACGCATACGTGGTATGTGTTCCGAGATTTTTCATGAAATCGACCCGTTTCACGCCAAATTTATCATTGGTCCAAATAAACTGAAAATAGACGTAGAATTTTAATTGCCATGGCAAACATGTTTAATGTGGCATTAGAACCAACATAATATACAACGAAAAATAAGACCGTAAACGGATTTTTTAACAAAATGCTGAATTTCTAAGGCCAAGTTCGATTATTGCCCTCGAATTTTTTAGCAAAATAAATGCACATCATCCGGATTAAAAATATGATATAATTAATGCCAGCAGTCACTAATCACTGAGATATTCAAACACTAGAATTACATGGAATCAATCATAATTGACATAATGGAGGTGTTTCAAATTAATACCTGTGCATATCACATTTGATTATGAATTAAATCAACGGCATAGGAAATGCACGCGGTTAAAAAATGCAGTTCAATGCACTGTGTTGGATATCAATGGGAGCAAAGTTTGCCTATCGATTTATTTAAATAAACCCTTATCAAATAATAAATAAACACATGTGTAGTAGTGGACCAAGTGATTTCATTAGAACAGCCGTTTGCGAGTAATAATTCTATACATATTTCAATATTTTTTGTATATATTATTTATTTAACAATGCGTGTATCTGATGCTATTCTGGCGCCACACAATGTCCTGTAACCTTGCCAAAATATATAGAGGTCGACGGATTAAAATCGCGAGAACATCTGCGCATGTGCTGCATTTCAGAAAACAACAGCATTTTTATTTCTCACAGCTCGTTAAAGCATGAGACACTGGCGTTAGCAATTAGACCGACGGTCAACGTAACTGTGTGCTGCATTGGATGTTTCTAATCGTTGTTTATTAAAATGAAACAGTAAATAATAATAAAAAAAAAAACACGAACGGCGCCAAATAAATCGACGAGTGTTGAACGATCGATTGCTGTTAACCAGTGGATTGATTTGAATATGAGGAGAGTTATGGTTATGGATATTCTGCGAATGCATCGAGCTCGAGGTGGAAGAGCTATTTCATTTCGCCGAGGATAAGTAACAGTTTAACAATAAAATCAATGGCATGTAGACGCCAACAAGAAATATGTTCCAGGAATCTTATAATAATTTTAATGACACTTTCTAAGTAGTAATATTTCAAGTGTCCATTATCCTTATAACGATCTATTGTTCTTATGCATAGAATGCATAGAAATGCACTACAACTAAACCCAAACTAAATCGGTAATATAAAAGAATCGGACAAATATATATTGTAAATATTTTCGTAGACAGATAAAAAATGCCGTGAAATTCCTAATCGATATTGCTCGTTGCCAACAGTTTTTCTTCATTTTTGTCATCAACGATGGTTCTTCATGTTTTTTTTACTTTTAGATTTTGTTGGTCCACTGTTGGATGTCTTCCTTATACCCATATCATATCTTGGGTTCAGCGTCTTGTATGTCTTTAGAATGCCCTTTGATGCTCCTCGGTTTCCAGCAGAGAACGAGTCGAGTCCGTCGATCTTTTCTTTGTCAAGTATGCATCTTTACTACGGACTCTAAGATTGTCTTTATGTGTGTTTTAGTTCTTCTGTGAGTTTAGAGCATAGCTGTTTATATAAAGAATTCCAGATAAAAAGACGTATTTTAACAAGTTGACACTTTCTGCGCACCACTGGGCGGCTTTCTACTTTCGTACAATTCACCATTTCCCACATTTAAAAAAAAACATTTTTTTTAAATAAATAAAATTGGAATAAGAATTGTTCGCTTCCATGCAGTCAAAAAATCTTAGTCATCATGGATTGATGATTAACGTCAAACCAATGTCCCTCTGAGTTTTTCAATTATTTAAGCTAAGGCTATAAGTTCATTCAAGCTAAGGCTTCAACTATTCAAGCTAAAGCTTCTAATTAGCATGCAGACTAGAATAAAAGAAGATTCTAAAACGGTGCTTAAAACAAACAACGATTAGTCAGACAAAATAAAAGAGGTAGTCTTTATATAATATTAAATTTACTAGAGAATCGGTTGATGCTGATAAAGATTCTGCAAAAGAATTAATTTCCTCATTGTTTAAAATGATGGTAGATGGAGAATATTCTCCTAAATTTGCCCTTAAAAATATTCCCTATTCAAATTTGCCCTTAAAATTATTAATGTTAGTTTGTCAAGCAGAAAATTCCAGAGCATTGAAAGGGAATGATAAAGAATATATTCCAGTCATTTAGAAGTCAAATAAAAATGTCTGGGTTACTGAGTTAATATCAAGTTATTTTTTTACATCCCTCTACTTTCGAACATTCAACATTCGCACACATTTTCAGGAA